>JAMPIV010004740.1:0-210802 GCA_024509875.1 Oreohelix idahoensis
TGGGGGTGGGTTACGTTGGGGTTCGAACTAGGGATAAGTGTTGTAGAGTTTGGGGGAATATGAGGGTAGATGCTAATGCGGAGGGGGGGGGGTAGAGGGAGGTGTGGAGGTGTTATTAATGATATAGGGGAGAATGGTGTTGGGTGTTATCTAATTAGAGTGGCTTTTGGAGATTGTGTTTATGGTGGGGTTTATTGTAGGTGTTGTAGTTTAATCATTGATGGATTGGGGGGTTGTCTAGGTTGGTTGATGGGGGGATATTGTGGGTTTATTTGGATGGTTATAATTAAAGCATGGGAAGACGAGAAAGGTATGGTGGGTTGAAGGTTTGGGGCAGGGTGGGATATTGGGTGGAGCGAGTTTGTGGGGGGTTGGGGTGTCAACTGTTGATATTTTGGGGGAGTTGGAAGAATAGGCTTTTGTTTATTAATGGGAGTGGTGGATGGGGGGGGAAGCGGTGGGAAATTTGTGCTGGGTGGGGGGGGAGAAATTAGTGGAAGGTAGGATGGGGGTGGTAGAGAAGGGAAATGCTTAGGTGGATGACTTCGTAGGGAGTTGATGAAGAGGGGGAGGGATTTTCTTATTGGTCGTGGGGGGGGGGGGGTGAGAGGGCAAGTGTTTGGGGGGGGAAAAAATGGTTGGGGTTCGTTTTTTTGGTTGTGGGTTGGTATGGGGTTGTGCGGGATCACGCGGTCCTGAGTATGATTTTGGGAATTTTTTTTTTTAAACCCCCCCCCCCCCCCCCCCCCCCCCAATTCAAATAAGAAAATTGTGGGGGTAGTGGGGTTTTGGTTCTGTGTTAAAAAAAACACAAAAAAAAACCCCCCCCCCCCACCCCCCCCCACCCCCCCCCACCCCCCCCCCCCCCCCCCCCCCCCCCCCCCCCCCCCCCCCCCCCCCCCCCCCCCCCCCCCGCCCCCCCCCTTCCCCCCTCACACATTAAACGGATTTTTTTTTTATAAAAAAAAATGTAAAAAAAATCGGGGGGGGGGCTTAAAAAATAATAATTTGACTTTGGTGTATGGCTTGGGGGTGGGGTAATTCTTTGGGGGGGCTCCTGGCACTAAAAAAAAAAAAAAAAAAAAAATTAATAGGGGGATTTCGAAGATATTTGATTTAATAAATGAAAAATTAATGTGTGGGGGGGGGGGGGAAGTTGTGATGGGGAAGGGTACACATGGCGTTTTAGTTTGTTATTTGGTTAAGTTTGACGGGTGTTTGGTTTGTACACAACATGTTTCCTCAGTATGATGTTTTTACTCAATAAAATTAAGGTTTTGTTGTTGGACAGTTTGGGTATTTGGTGTTGAGGATTTTTGTGAACTCATTTTTTACACATTGGGGGGTGGGGGCATGGGGGGGGGGGGGTAAATAAGTGTTATTTTGCGGAACAACTTTTTGTAGTTTGTATAAAATTGCTTTAGAATAAAAAAAAAAAAAAAAAAAAAAAAAACACTAAGAAGTCTTTAAAATGTGTCATTATATGTGTAAAGGTAAAAATATATAATAATAAAAAATTTATCTATAGTTATCGTAGAAAAACAGGTAGGGAATTAAATATAAAAATTGAATCAAAAATAAATAAAATTAAATGCGGGGTGGGCTGGGTGAGGGTAGGGTTTAGTTTTTTTTTTTTTTTGTTTTTTTTTAAACCTGTTTTTCACGGGGGGCTTGGAGAGGATGATGTTTTTCCCCCCGGGGGTACATTGTGAATTGGGGTCCAGGGGGTGGTTTCCCCACCCCCCCCCCCCACCCCCCAAAAAAGGGGGCATTGGGGCCCTGGTGGACGAACTTGTTATGGAAAATGAAGGTTTTGGGTTCACAAAAGGGGGGGAATTTGTGGGGAAGAGGATTTGGGGGAACGTGGGGTTTGAAGGGGATAAAAATGTCTTACGGTGGGTGGGGGATGGGGGTAGATGTAAGATTTTTGGTTGCCTAGTAGGGTGATGCAGGGTGGGGCTGGTGGGGTTAGGGAAAAAAATTTCTACTAGTATAGGGGGGGTATCGGATCCTTTTGAACTTTAAGCGTCTAGGGGGTGGAGGGGGAAGGGGGGGCACGGGGGGGGGGGGCACAAATGTTTTTTGTTAAGTAATATTTGTGGGGTTTTTTTGTAAAAGGGGGGGGGGGAGGGGGGCTGGGCAGGTCGAGGGTTTTTAAGCTAGGAAGTGGGTTGATGTGTGGGGGGGGGGTCGGGGGGGGGACAGGGGGCAAGGTGGGGAAATATGGTTGGAAATTCATAATATGGGATGGGGGTGGTGGTGGAGTGGAGGGGTGGGGGGGGGTATGTCGGGGGGGGACGGGTTGGGGTTATTGGTTGGGGTTTGGTAATATGTCAAGGGGGTGGGAAGGGTTAACATTGTTGATATTCGGGTGGGTTGTCGGGAAGGTGCGGATGTTTTTGGAAAAGTCGACCTGACAGTTTTGGATAAAAATTGGTAATAAATGGTAATAGGGGGAATGGGGGCTCGGTGGGGGGTGTAGGTTTATTAGCCGGAAGGTGGGTAATAGACAAATGTAATGTCAGAAATGTGCGGGCAGTAATGGTAATGGATAAGTAGAACAGTTTGGTTTGGGTTTGTATGGGAGCCAGGGTTGGAGGTGGGTGGATGGTTAAAATATTGGTTTTTTAAGTGGGTCTTTTGGAGGTGTTAAGGGGTTCGGTGCGGGGGGGGGAACTGATGGGGAAATAATGCGTTATATAAAAAAACACCCCATTGGGTGGTTGGGAGGGGTTGGGTGTTGTGATATAAAAAAGGTAAAAATTTTATATAAAAGGGGTGGGGGGTATTACTTTACTGCCAAATGGCAACCAAGTGTACGACTTATTTGTGTTGTCGAAGTGTTAACGGGGGGGGAATAATTATAAAAATTATATAGGGGGGGGTCCAAACGGGGTCATGAGACGTGGAGATTGTAGTAAAAAATATGGAGTTGTGTAATAGGTAGAAGTGGAGTAAAAATGTACCCGTTCTTTGGTATGGTTGAGTGGTTCACTTTGGTGGGTTTGTGTGGGGGTGTTGGTGGGTTGATTGGAATGGGTCCGGGGCAGTGTGGGGGGGGTGGGGTTTGTTGTTTGAGGTGCGCGGGCATTGGGTGGGAGTTTGTTGCGTGGGGGGGTTTCAGATAAGGAGATAAAAACGGATGTTGCGGGGGTGGAGGTTGTGTAGGGAGGTTACTGGGAAGTTTTGTGGGTGGAGCAAAGGTGGGGGGCAGGGTGAGTGGGGGGGGTGGGGGGGGGATGTTTTTTACGTAATGGGTTTAGGATTTTTTGTGGCGATTTTTTTTTGGTGGTGACCCCCCCCCCCCCCCCCCCCCCAAAAAAAAAAACCCCCCCCCATGGGGGGTGGGCGGGACGGGGTACCTCGGGGGGGGGGGAGGGGGGGGGGGGGGGGGCGGGTTGGGTGGGGGGGGGGGGCAGGTGTGGGGGGATGGGGGGGTGGGGGGGGTGGGGTTATTTCCAGGATTTGGGGGGGTGCGGGGTATTTACTGGCTGGGGGGATAAAAAAATGTAAAGTGTTTGGGTTGGGGATGGTGGGTGGGATTAAATGGATCTTTTGATTTGTAGGGAAACAATGGTGCGGGAGGTTTGGGGTTGTTCTTGGGCGTCCCAACGGGGCTAACTTAGGGGGTATATGGTGTCATTGTAACTAATGATTGGTGGATTTTGACTTTTTTTGAGGGGTAATCCGGCGGGGTGGTGGGAGTTGGTCTTTTGGCATTCTTGTATATGGGCGGGGAAATTGGGACAAAACACGGGGGTGTCTTGGGGACGTTGGGGGGGGGGGGGTGAAGGGGTTTTGGGGGTGGGTTTTGTCACCTGGGGGGGGGGGGGCGGATGGGGTGGTGTTTTGTGTTTTGTGTTTTGGGGCGGGGGGGTGGGGTTGGTGGGGGAATTGTTAGTGGGGATCAACGGAGGTGGGGGGAAGGGTGAACAGGTGGAGGTGGGGATTTTTTTGTGGGTTGGGGCCATTGTATTGGGGTGGTTCATGGGGTCTTGGATTGTGGGGGGGGTCGTGGGTGACGGTCTGGTTAGGTGGGGCATTGGGGTGGGGGGGATAAAGGGGGGATGGGGGTGGGCCGTCGTGGGGGGGGGGGGGGGGGGGGGGGGGGGGGGGTGGGGGCGGGCCCCCCTGGTGTTGGGTATTGCAATTTGTGTTTTGGGGGTGGGTTTTGGTTTGTGGGGGGTTGGGTGTGGGCGGGGGGGGGGGGGGGGTGGTTTGGGTGGGGGGGTGGGGGGGGGTTTGCTCTGTGTAGGTGCTTTTATTGTGGCAGTAATAATGTGCTGTGGTTAAGCCGTGGGGTTGGTGGGCGGGGGGATCAGGGGGGGGGCAGGTTTGAGCAGGAGGGGGGGGGGAATGGGGGGGGTGAAAATAAAGGGTGGGGGTGGGTGGGGGGGGTTTTGGGGTGATTCCAATTATATGTTCTGGTGAATTGCTTAAGTGGGCTTTATGGGGGTGTGGGGTTTGGGGATCGGTGGACTTTTTCGGGGGGTTGGATTGTACGGGGGGGGGTTCGTTGGGTATTGTTGGTGGGGGGGGGGGTTGCCCATGGTGCGAAGTTTTGGTGGGGGTGGTAGCGGGGGTGTGGTGGCTTCGATTGGTGGGGGGGGGTCGGGCGTGTTGTGGGGGGGGGGGGGATGGGAACATTATGTACTTGGAGGCAGGGGGATTTTGGGGTGGCACTGGGGGAGGGTATGGGGAATACAGGGGGGGGGGTGGGTGGGGGTAGGGGGGTTGTTTTTGGGGGTTGCATGGAGGGGGGGGGGGGTGGTGGAGGCTGGGATTGGGGAAATTTGGGGGGTGGGGTTGTTACCCCGGTACGGAGGGTGTGTAAGGATACAGGGGGGGGGGGATGGGGGGGCAGGGTAGATATGGGGGTACCTTCAATTGGGGGTGCGGTTGGGCCGGTGGGTTGTGTTTTGCGGGCTGTTTTGGGTGGGGGGGGGGTGGGTTTGGGGTGGGGGGTTGCACATAGGTGGGGGGTGGTGATTTTGGGGGGGGGGGGTAATGAGGGGATTCCTAGGGTTTTTAGAAGGGTTGCACCGGTTGCATCCGGAGGCCGGTGGTTATATGGTGTATTGGGCAACGGGTCCATTGTGGGGGGGTGGTACTGCTGGGGTGGGGGGTGTGGGTGACGGGAGGGGATAGGTTGGGAAATGTGAAAAGGGGGGGGGGGTAAACGGTGTGGGGGGGGGGGGTTTTAATGGGGGATGGTTGGGGCAATGTTTTTCTGTATGGGTAGTTGAGGTGGAGGGTTACACAATGGTGGACATGGGGTTAGGGGGGGGTAACCATGGGTGGGCACAAGGTAAGGCTGGGGTGGATCTTGTGTAGAGGGTGGTGTGACGTGGTGGGCAGGTGAGATTGAAAGTGTGGGTGGGGTAGAGTGGGGGATTGGGGACCCCCTAAATTGATAGCATGGAAATCTGGGTGTGCGGGTGTGTCACGGAGTTTGTGGGGGGTTTGGTTGTGGGGGGGTAGTTAGGGTTGGTTGGGGGGAGGAGCGCATGTAGGGGGGGGGGGGGGATGGACCCCACTTGTGTTGCCCCCCCAAACTTGTTTGTGGGGGGAAGTGGGTACCCCCCCCCCTTCCATGGAATTATAAAATTCAACTAATACAATTAAAAAGCAGGTGGTATTTCCTTCATGTTTCCCATTATCATATGGGGCGGGGGTAATTGGTGTTGTGGGGGGTGTGTTGGGGGGGGGGGTATGTCTTTTTTGTAGAGCTATCCGTTGTCAAATTGTGGGGGGGGGAAGGTCGGGGGTAACAGGTTCTTGGCGTGGGCGGGGGAACTTTAGTTGATAAACATAAGTATATTAGTGACAATTGCAATCATAAGGGGGGTTGATTGCCCTAGGGGGTAGGTTAACTCTTGATTGTGGTTGGGGGGGTTAACTGGGGGGTGGTTGGCATGGTGGAATCACATGTGGGGTTAGTTGTGGGTTTACGTTGTTGGTAGAGGGGGGGGGGGGAGGGGGGGGGGTCACTATAGGGGTATACGGGGGGGGGTGGTTTGGTGGGGGGGCCCTTGGGGCTGGGGGGGGGGGGGTTGGGGTGGGGGGGAACTGGGGTGTGGGGTGGGTGGTGGGGGGGGGGTTGGTGGGGTGTGTGGTTGTGTGTATCGCTGGGGGTGGGTGTGGTGGGTTGTGTTTGGGTGTGGGTGGTGTAGTTGGTTGTATTTGTGTTTGTTTGTTTTTTTGTTTGCGGGTGTGGGTTGTTAGTGTTGGTTAGGGGTTGATACTTTAGATGCAGTTGCATGTTGGGGTGGGGTGTTTTTGTTGGTTATGGGTATGGGGCGTGTGGTTGTTTTTGAAAAAGGCAATTTTTGGTTTGTTGTTTTTTTTTTGGTTCGTGGGACAGATGGGAACTTATTTGTGGTGGATCGGTTGGTTTGGGGGGGGTGGGTGGTTGGTGTTGGGGTTTGTGGTTGTGGGTGGTTTGTTGGTTTTGTTGTAGTCTTTTGTGTTTTGATGTGTTTTGTGTTTGGTGGCTTATACCCCCCATTTTTGAGGTTGGGTTGTGGTGTGGGGCGGTGTGGTTTGGGGGGTGGGGGTTGGGAAATCGGGTTGTGGTATGGGGGGTGGGGGGGCATTGGGGAGGGGATGGGGAAGGGTGTGGTGAACGGCGTGGGGGGGTGGTTGGGGGAGTGGTCGGGGTTGACTGGATGTGTCGGGGGGGGCTTGTTTTGGGGGTGTGGGGTGGGACGTTGGTAAGGGATGGTACGTTATTAGGGCCCTGGGGGGTGGGGGTCTTTTAGGGATTTTGGGGGGATGGGGGGGGTGGGGTGGGGCGGGTGGGCATGGGGTGATATTTAGGGGCGGGGGGGTGGGGTTGGGGTAATGGCGGGGGGTACGTATTGGTTTAAGGTTGGGTCGGTTTTTAGTGGGTGGGGTTAAGGGGAGGCTGTTTTGGAGGGGGTGGAACAAGGGCGGTGGGAGGGGTTTAATGTTAGGAGGTGGGGGGGGGGGTGTGGTTGGGGTGGGGGGGAGGGGTGGGGTTGTGTTTTGATAGGATGGGGCTGTGGGTGTTGGGTGTGGGTTTCGGGTTGGGGTGGTCATGGGTGGCCGGGACAAGGGGGTGCTAAAATTGTGAGGCGGTTGTAACGGGAGAGGGCTACCATGGGTGTGTCGGAAGGGTTGGGTTGGGGGGGGGGTTGTTAGTTGAGGGGTTGGTTTGGTTCCGTCTCTCTATGTTTTGGAGTGTAGTTGTCATGCGTGTACAGTGGGGGTAGTGTTGGGTTGGATTGTGGGGGTTTTTATGTGTTGGTTGCGGGGAATTTGCCATGTGCTGTTTGGTGGCGGGGTGGTCAGTGGGTCTGGGAGGGTGGGACCTGGTTTTTGATGGTGTTTGGGATACAGGTAGTTGGATGTTGCGGTTAATTTGGGGTTTGTGGGTGGTTGGTGGTGTAGGAATTGGGGTGGGGTTGTTGGAGTTTGTGTTTTTTTTTTTGCGGGTTTGTTTTGACAGTTTGTTTCTTCTTTGTTTATTGAAATAATTTTTTTTTTTGGATTATTTCGTGTCTTGTTTGGGTTGTTGGAATGTTTGATAAATTTTTTTTTGTTGGGGGTTAAGGGTTCTTCTGTTTTTGGGCCAGGTAGTGGCTTTTGATGTAATGGCTTAGGTGACGAGGATATATAAAAATAAGGGGTCTGGACGGTCTTTTTGATTTGGTTGTTGGTTGGTTGGATGTTTTGTTGGTCCCTGTCTGTTTGGGGTGGGTCGTTTGGTTTGTTTGTCTTGTGTGTTTAGCTTTTGTTGTGTGTGTTTCAGTAACCCCCCACCCCCAATCAGGGTATGTTCCCCACGTAACTGATAAGGATTTGGTTTACCGTTGTGTTCGGTGTTTGGGTGGTTTTGTGTTTTTGTTTTAAGGTTGGGCTATTCCCCCCCCCCCCCCCTTTGGCCCGTGTCGTGGGGTGTAGTGGGTGTGTTTTATGTCTGGGGGAATAGCGGTGCTTGGTTGGTGTTCTGGGATCGGGGACTGTGTGTTATTTGGTACATGGTGGCGGCTTGTAATTTTTGTTTTGTGGTTGTTTTTCTTCTGTGGGGACTGTATTTTGTTTGTGTTCTTTTTGTGGGGCTTGGTGTACGGTTTGTTGTTGGGTTGAATGTGGTTGTTATGTGTGTTTGTTGTTCTTGTTTTACAGTTGGGCTGGAGTTTGAGGCTTGGAGGGTGTGATATTAGACAGTGGGGACTCTACGGTGTGTTGGTGGGGTAGGGGTGGTTTTAGGATGTGGTGTTTCGGTGTTGGGTGGGAGGGGGTTTACGTGTAGTTGTGTGTGAAGTTGGTTTTGGTTGGGGGGTGTGTGGTTGATGGTTCCAACTGTGTTTAGCGGGAGTGGGTTGGGTTTTTTGTGGTGTGGTGGGTAAGTCGGTAAGGATGGTGTGGGTGATGGAGGTGTGGGTGGGGGGTTGTTGGGGGGAAGTTGTGGCTGTTTTTATCAGTGTGTGTTTGTTGTTATTTGATATTTTGTGGGGGGTTAAATTTCTTGCCAATTACGTTTTATTGGGGGTTTTTGGTTGAGGGGGGTCTGGTGTGGGGTTTACTTCACATGCGTTTGTATTGTGGGAGGGGGGGGGTTCTGTATGGACTTGTTACTGATTGTTCCTAGGTGACAGTTTGTTGGGCCGTTTTGTAATTTTGTTTGGGGTCTTTTAGCATTTGGTTCTGGGGTTTTCTCACTTTCCATTGTAGTTGTACATTACACCAAAGTGGGGGTTGGGGGCGGAATCTCGGGTTTGGATTTTTCGGGGCCGCGGGGCGTCCTGTCGGTTTGACCCGTGTACTACCTGGGGGGGGGGGTTTTAATGGCCGGGGGGTGGTGGGGCGGGGGGGTGGGAACTACGGACTAGGGGGGGTTTGGTTAGGCTTGCGGTGTGGGTTTGTTTTAATTTCTTTTAAGAGCTGGGTTATTATTTCCCTGTTATGTGGGTAATTGCTATTTACCCATGTATTATCAGGGTCTGAATTGGGGGATATAATTTGTGCAGCTGTAAAAAGTGGGTTGAGGGATAGTGGGGGGGTGGTCACTAAGTAGGGGGGTGCGGTGTGGGCGCCCCAAGGGAGTTTTGGGGGGGATTTTTGGGTTAACGGTTTGGACGGGTTGGGACAAAGCGGGTTTGGTAGATAGGGGGCGGAAGGCGGGGGGGGACACAGTCGGGGGGTGGCTTGGGATGGGTTTCAGGGGTCTGGGGTTTTTCATTGGTGGTTACTAGGATTTAATTTGTACATTTTTTTTCCCGGTGCTGGTTTTGGTAAACTGTTGAGTAATGGGGGAGGTTTGACGGTTTTGCGTAGGGGATCGTTGGGGTGCGTTTTTAGTATTTTTTTGGTTTTTTTTCATGGGCGAATTGCAGAGCATTAGGCAATGATGTGGGTAAATGTTTTTTGTGTGTGGAAGGACGTGTATGGCGGGGTGGGGGGTGGGGGCCGGGTTGATTTGGGGGGGGGTTGTGGGGGGGAAAGCGGGGTGGGTGGGGTTGGTGGGGGGCGGTGGGGGGGGTGATTTGGTGTGGGTGAGGGGAACGTGGGGTGGCGGGGGGGTGGGTTTTTTGTGTTGGTAGGGGGGGCGTGAGGGTGGATTATGGGTGGTGGAGCGAAAGGGGGATCCGCGTAATGTTGGGTGTGGTTGTTGGAATCTTCTGTGTGAGGGTAGGGTTTTGTTTTGAGTGAGGGTGGAGTGGTGTGTGGGTGGTTAGGTTACTTTGGGGTGGGGGGTGGGGGGGGGGTAAATTAGGAAATGGAATAGGGGGTGGAGTTGGTGTGGATTTGTACTATTGGGGTGGGGTTGGTGGCGTGGTGTTGGGGGTGGGGGGTTGGTGGGGGGTGGGTAGATTGGGTTATTTTTGGGTGATTTTGTGTTGTGGGGTGGGGGTGTATTATTTGGTTTTTTTGTAGTTTTGGGGGGGGGGAGAATAGGGTTTTGTGTGGGGTGGGGGGGATGAATATTTGTGGTTTTGACGTGGTTGTGGGGGCGAGTGGTGGTGTAGGGTTTTTTTGGGTGTGTGTTTACCCTAGTATTTGGGGGAGAGTTGCTAATGTGTAGGTTTGTATTTTGGGTGGTTTGTTACGCTCGTTGATGATGGGGGGATTGCGAAATTTAGTGGGGTATCTGTGTTAATGAAGATTGGTGTGGGGGGTTTTTTTAAGGTTATTATGTAAGGGGTGATTCGGGACAGAATTGGGGGTGAAGGGGGGGGGGGGGGTTTGTGGTGTGGGGAGGTATGGGGGGGAAGGGGGGGGGTTTTTAGGTGGGTTGTATGGGGGGGTAAGGGGGGGGGGGGGGTTGGGGGGGGGATATTTACGTTTAGATGTGAAATGGGTGGGTGATTAATGGGGGGGGGGGTAGGGTGGGGGGGGGGGGGGGGGGTATTGGGGGGGGGTGGGGGGGGGGGTGTTGTGGGGGGGGTAGGTGGTTAATTAGGGGGGGGGAGGTAATTAATGGGGGGGGGGGGATGGTAGGAATATATATATGGGGGTGGGGATAATGGGGGGGTGGGGGTTGTGGGGTGGGGGAAGTTGGGGGGGTGGGGTGGGGGGGGGGGGGGGTAAAGGTGGGGGGGTGGGGTGGGTTAAGTGAAATTTGGGATGGGGGTTATGTTGGGTGGGGAAGGTTATTGATGTGGTGTTGGGTTGTGGGAGGGGGGGGGGGGGGGGGGGGGAATTTTTGGGGGGGTGGGGGGGGGGTGGGGTATAGTTAGTGGGGGTATTGAAGGGGGGTGTTAGGTTGGAATTGAAAGGGTTTGGTGGGGGAATGTTTTGAAACATTGGTTTGGTGGGGTGGAGGTAAATTGAAATTATTTGTGTTGGTGTAATGGTTAGGGGTTCCACTTGGGGGGAACAAGGGGATGGTTGGGGGGGATGGGTACGGGGGGGGGGGGGAAGGGTAGAGGGTGGGGGGGGGGGGGGGGTGGTTTGGGATTGGTAAATTATATTTTGGGGGTGGGGGTGTAGGTGAGGGGGGGGGGGGGGGGGGGATGGAAAATTTGGGGGGGGGGGGATGTTGATGAGTGGGGTTGGGGGGGGGGGGGGGGGGGGGATAATTTGTGGGGGGGGTGGGGGGTGGGGGGGGGGGGGGGGGGGGGGGGGGGTTATAAAGGGTACATGGGGTGGGGGGTGGAATTGGGGGGGGGTGGGTGGGGGGGGGGTGGGAAAGTTTTAAGATGGGGTGAAGGGGGAGGGGGGATGAAATGGGGGTGGGGGGGGGGGGGGGGGGGGGGGTGGTTTGATGGGGGGGGGGGGGGGTGGGGGGGGGGGGGGGGGTGGTTGGGGTGGTTTTATTAGGATTAATTGGAAATTTTGCATGAGGGGTGGAAGGGATGGTTTTTGAAATTACAAGTACCAGGAGTTTTGGGATATTGTGAGAGAAATGGTTGTAATCCAGTTTATTAAGACTCGAACTGCGAGGGATTTATTTGTGTAGTGCGGTAAGATCCGTTTAGTCGAGGTCATCAAGGAAAGTGGGGATGGTTGTGTAGGGTGTGTGGATGATAGTTGTCAAAGTGATGTGGGGTACAAAGTTTTTTGTCAAGTTTCTGAAATGGTAATTGATTGCAAGAAAGTAAGTTTAATATGACTATTGAGTGAATTATTTTTTTTAAATGAATTGAAATTTATGAATGTTGACCAGTGGGGTAAAACCCCGGTGATAAATGAATAGTGGGGTTTCCATTGTTGGGTTTTGGATTTTATATATATTGTAATTGTTTGTAATTGAATGGTAGTGGTTGAGTTTAAATAGTTGTAGTGTATGACTGTGTATTCGGAGTGAGATGAGTTGGTTTGTATATGAGGTAAATTTGGGGTGTGTTGGGGTAATGTGAGTGGTTTTTAGATCGGGTGCGTGCTGAAATATGGATTTTTACGTATGAGTGGATTAAGATTATGGCTAATATAGGATTGAGTGAAATGGGAGAAGGGGGGGTGGATGGTTTTATATGATGGGAATGTTATATGTAATTGAAATTGTTAGTAATATTGTTGGGATTATTGGTTGCTTTAGTGGGAGGTGGAAGATTGAGGATTATAGGGTATTGGGGGTGTTCCAGGGATAACGGTAGGTTATAAATTGAATGTGAAAGGTGAAGTGGATATGTACTTGGGGAAATAGAATTTATAGATACGGTCAAATTTTAGTATTTTGATTGTTTATGATTTTATTTAAGGGATTGTACGGTAGTTATTTTGGTAAATTAATATTGGAGGGGATGACAGAGTGTGTTTATTTTTGGTGGGTTGTTAGTAAGGTAAATTCTATGTGATGTGGGTATATAATTTGGTTGTAATTTTTAGTGAGTTTGGTATAGATTTGGTATTCGTGTGGTGGTTATCTAATATGGTATAGTGAATATGTGGTAGAGGGAAGGGTTACAGTAAAGTGGGGTGTATAGTTTATTATTGATAATGGTGATGAGTGGAAGAGAGTTGAGTGTAATTCGTGCAGTTTGGGAGTAATAATATGAATAGATATTTTGGGCAGTAAAGTAAGTTGCTGAATTAGGCAGTGAAGTGTTTATGCCGGTTACAATGGTTTATTTAATAGAATAGGTGGAGTAAAAGGGATTATGAGTCAATGTCAGTTTTAAGATAAATGGACTTTTTGGTGATGGGAACGGGTGGGTTGTGATGGAGTTGGGGTTTAGTGGTACGGGTATGGTTTGTTAATATTGGAGTGAACTAATTGAGTAAGGTTTTTGTAATGAGATGGGATTGGGTGAATATTTTAATGTTTAGGTTTTACTGGGGGATGGGGAGTGAATAAACCATTAGTTATGGGTTAATTTTTTTGGGGATATTGGGTCTTTGGGGGGTTATGGGAGGAGTACGGGGGGCCTACCCTTGAGGGAAGCGGGGAAAGGGCGGATAGGAAGAGACGGGGGGGGGGTAGTTATGTCAGTATGGGATTTTTAAGGGGATTAAGAGGGTGTCTTTAATTTTTATAGGGGTTAGTTGGGGGTATTGTACATGTTGGGACTTTAAACTTACGAGGGAAGTAATATGGTGGGGGTGGTATGGGGGTACAGGCTAGATATTATGGGGCATTGAAAAAAAAAAGAGGGAAGTGGGGAAGGTAATCTTATAGGAACGAGAATGAATTTAGCAAACGCCAATTAGTGATGGTAGGTGTGAAGTTTTGGCATGTCATAGTTAAGAGATATTGGTTGATTTGTGGTGGAAATGATTTAGTTGGCAATAAGAATATGGAACCGATATGTAATTTATATGATATGCCGCACTGGTATGTATAAAGGTGTAGAGTATCTGAAATTGGATTTGGTATGTTTGGGATGGAATTAAATGGTTTGATGTGATAATGTTAGTGGTTTCAGCGAAAGGAGTTTTAAAACTGAGTAAAATGTATTTTTGATATTTAAACGGGTTAAATCTAGTTGGATAATGACTTTTAATGGCGGTATGAAGCAAATATTGTGATGAGTTATGTATTTACTGCGATGGTGTTGATTTTTACATTTTGGTGATTTGCGTTTTTATTATTTGTAACGATCTTTTGTCGACTTTGTGTGTTGTGAGAGAGCAACATTAGCGTCATCATTATTGTTGTATAATTGTTAGATCTTAGTCAAGTTAGCGAATGTAAAGGGAGGGATTATCTCTTTTTCTTTTCTTTTATGTCGGCTGCTAACCTCAGGGCAGTCAATGTTTTACAATATTGGCTTATCATCATCAAAATGTGTGAGGGTGGCATATAAACATAATACATCTTATAAAAAACATTCCAATTGTTTTTCTCTTCTCATTTTTCTGTAATGATTTGTCTCTTTTCATTTTTTTTTCTTTTTCATTTCTTTTTTCCATTTCTTTTCTGTTTGTATCACAAGTACGAAAGAATGATAAAAATCAATTCACTAAACATTTTAGCTACTACCGATATTCCTAATAGTAAGTCCTAACCAATAGGGCTGCAAGTAATAGTTTAGGTTAGAATAGAATGAATATTTTAGCAGTATCTGTTGTCAATAAGTGGCGAGGAAAGGGTACATCAAGGATCTCCTGATTACAACATGATTGTAATTCCAAGGAATGAATATGATTGGGATTGAAAAGATCACAATTCTAGAATGTCGTCTCAATATAGTGGAAAGTAAAAATAGTAAGTTAAAGATGTTGTAACAGTGGGGTGAAGAAAAATCTTTACTATAGAGAGTCAAGGTTGGGATATGGAATCTCTTTTGGAGAATGTTTTAAAATCTTGACAGTACTATTATACATCTGGGTCTAAAATAATAATAATGTACATTGGAAAAATAAATAATTCTGTGGAGAAAGACAGCATAACATGCAATACTAGTTTTGGGTATGAATATATGCTGTTAACAGATGTCATAGTAGGAACAGTATGATTGATCAAGGTGATAGATATAAAGGAGTTTAGCATAATTGAGATCAAAGAAATATTAGTATGAGGTAAGAAAAAACTACTGGTCTAAAGTGTCTGCATGAAAATGCACTAAGATGCGAAAGTACAGAACTCTGGAGCTGCAAGGACAAGAAGTCTGGTGAATGGAGCGTGGAATATGATCAGTTCAAAAGTAGAGATGAATGTTACAACAGAATAGTGTGACACATGTGTTAAAGGTGGGGTTGTACATTAACATTTTTAATATTAAAAAAAAATGTTCGTAACTAAATAGTGTCTGTAAACTCGTAACACCGTGTGTTATCAATTGTTTTGTCATTTTTATTTCACAAAACTATACTATCTAATGAAAATCCTCCGTGTGCTGGTCTTGATTGGTCTTGATTGTTCTCTGGACATCAGTATTTTAAGGCTGGAAAAAAGTTTCTCAGTGGGGCTTTGCCATCTTAGTCTGGAAGCAAGTCATTTGAACTGTCAAAACTGAAAATAGAGTACATGGGAAAGTTAGTACATTGTTAAAAAGGTTTTTTTCACATATGTTTTGACCGTGTTCGGAGTGGCGAACACATAAAACACCTGGGCGTGCTTTAGAATAGGTTCTCAGAACCAGGGAGTTATAACTGTATTTCTCATAGTCTCTGCCCGCTTGTTGATTTGTTTCTCCAATTCCCGCAGTGCCATAAGGAAGGCCGAATCGGGATCATTATTGACCGGTTGTACAGCGGGTACAGCACTGGAGATGGCATTGTTGACATTGAGAGGTTGATGGGCAACTGAAGCAAACGTCAATGGTTGTACTGTGGCTGGAGGTGACATGACATTGACTGATTGTTGGGGCGCAAAGGAAATCAGTGATGATGGCAATGCAGCCTGGGAATGTGTGGCTAGAGGTGACATGACTGGCGGTTGTGGCAGTTCTACAAATGTGGCCACAGGAGGCGATTCGTGAGGCTCAGGAAAAAAAAAAAAACGATTCAACCGTGATGTTGACTTCTGAAAGTGTGGCGCTGTCTACAAGTGGGGCGCTGAATATTGACTCGATACCACTATCTGAGTCTGATACACAGGACATTGTGTCGTCTTCATGTTCATTGGAGTTTTGGACCACTGTATGAGGATCGAAGTGTTGTTCTATTATTTTCAGTTCAGTTTCATCCTCATTCAGTATTTCGATTTGAGTGGCTACTGTCGTTCGAGTGTGGTTAAAAGGTGACGTAGGAAGGTCTGTTTGTGTCGCGACAGAGGTCGTCTTTGGTTCATTCATAAATTCTTCTTGTTTGTGCATGATTCGGGTTAGTCTATTTGAAATGGGGGTACATAGCGTCGTATTTGTTTTCATAACACCGACTTGCTGATGTCTGTGAAGTGGTTTGATAAGTGCTCTGAAACCATCTTCTGTTGTGATCATACATGTGTTGTTAGATGCATGGAGATTCTTTATCTCGCAAATCTTTTGCTGCCTGACATTGTTGATTACGTTTCTGACTGCAATACGGTAATTTCTTCTATTTAAACTCGTCCAGTGATTCCTAGCACGTCTGTTAAAATGATACAGCGTACTATCTGTTTCCACGGTATGATGTGTTGGTAGACATGGGTATCGTAGGTTTCTTAATTTTTCGACAGAGTAACTTTCCGTCAGCAAATATTTCTTAAACATGTCAATCGGTGGGCTGCAATGGTTGTGTATATACGGGTTGGTTTTCCTGCTGCTGTTGTTGTACTCTTGGTGTTGGTATTTTCTCTTGAGTTCCATGTTTCGTTAATACTTCTGCTCTTTTGTAGAGGACTGGTCACAAGGCAACAAGTTGAGATGTAGTAATGTGTGCAAATGCAACAAGGTCTTGGATTATCTAGTATGGGGAATCGACACTTGTATGAATCAGGCTTATTCAACTCCTGTCTACTTTTTCCTTCCAAATACCAGTTTGCGTTGATCCAATTACATATAAGCAGTTCTACTTCGGACAGATTAATTCATTGTTCTCAATGGGTTACGTTATATGCTCATGTTCTGCAATTTATCAATTGGTGCTTATACGGGGCAAATTTCATCATCTCTGCATTTTACTCATAGGTGCAACCTGCAGCCATGAATTCCTTTCTACATGATCAAGGGCTATCTTTCCTTGATATACAAATATAATGGGAAATGTTATCACTCTACTTACAGATTTCCTGGTGAGAAATAAATGCACAATGCAAACAGGGCATTACTAAATTTGGAAAAACTTCCTTTAGATTTTGATTTGAAATCCTCAAAATCTGCAGCATAAGAAAATATGCGTCTATCTCTTAGACTTCTGAATCTGCAACTGGCTTCCCGCCGGTACTAGATCGCTTTCCTTCAGCTCAAAATCTAGGTCAGCGTTGCTTCTTCTCACGATTGGATAAAAAAGTAATCTACGCTGTTCCCATCCTATAGTCCGTTCCTATGATTAAATTTTAACTAACTTCTATCAACTAAGCTATGGTCTGTATTTGTTATAAAGGAAAATTCCTAAAATGACGCATTCCCTGTCACATATAGATCCCGGGGCTCCGCAAATGTATCCCGTAGGGAGACATTTGAGTACTATCAATAACAAAAATTCATCCCCAAAAATTTTCTAAGTCCAAAGATATTTTGAAAAAAAAAAAAAATTTTCAAGTCCAAAAATATTTCCGAAAATTTAACGAAATTCCTACATCTGAGCTCCTATGTCTATATGGGACTGTCATCTATAAAGGGGCCTTATAGATGGATATCATCTCCAAAAATTGCAAACTATCTTTCATATCAATACATATTTCAACCAAATTTACAAATTGGCAACACTGACCAACAAAATCTGCAAAACAATCATAAGGGCATCACCCAAAAAATGTGACAAGTGGCAACACTGGGAAATGAACAATAAACTATCTTATTTGCAGAACTTGGCTGCATTATCATAATCTATTACATTTCATTCAAAAATATAGTTGATTACATTCTCTTAGATATGGTGGGGGGTTATTATCTCTTTTCTGTTCCTGTTATTTGCTCCATATATAAGTCTGCAAGACTTAAAAAATCTTTTTTCTCTTCCTGGCGTACTTATTTATTCTATTTTCCAAGTACTCTGCAATATTCCAAGAAATGTCCAAAATCTCCAATTCCTTATGGTAATGGTAATCCACTTTCATAGAATAGCTAATGTTTTCATGGGTACTCATCATTTTCTTTTTTTTTTTTTTTTCTAGTGAATGAGCCACTTGCTCATTATTACATGTAGAAAACATCTCTAGACATAATATGCATATTTTATCAGACGATAATATAACCAGCATCATTTTTATAAGTAATCATTTTTCACAATAAAAGCATTAAAACCTCATGGCTTATCCTTATTTATTTATCTGAATGTTTCCTGTTATTCACATTTTCTAAATGGTAAGTGTATAAATTTGTTCTAAGTCCGTCACTGTAGAAAATGTTCTATATTACATTTTTTTTCTTCTTCAAAATATGTGATGTTTGTCTCCAATATCCGTACGTCTGGTGGTGATCCTGTCCATTAGTCAGTTATTTCTAATCATTCCTTCTTTTCTGTCAACACAGTATTTTTCCTGTGAACTCTTTCCTAGAAATATTATTTTATATATATATTTATTCTTCAAAGATCTTCTTTGACTTACCATACATCAATTTTCAAACATCAAATTATTCAGCAACCAACAGACGAATATGTTACTATCATATTATGAAATATAAGGGAAAAGGAAAATATAGTTTCAATTCATCATGAATTTTCTACATTGGGTTCCGTATTGCTTTATTTTCTCTGTTAAGACAACTGCTTATACTCTTGACAATACGTATCCATGTTGTCACTCTCAAGGCACCCTTGTATACAGTTTATATTTGTCTCCTTTTTTTTTTTCATAACACCAATGTATCATTTATGGTGTTCCAATATCATTGTGTCTATTCTAGTCTTCCTGTTATCTTGAGAATTCATCCTTAGTAACTCCCTATGTACCTTATCTAGCAATACATTTATCAAAAACACATCAAACAATGATTTATGGAACAATCAACTGAGATGTAAGAACTTTTGACAATATGAGATGAAAAAAAAAAATTTGGGGTCATCACTCAAAAATGTGACATAGAAAGGAAAAAAAATATTCAAATGATCGTGAGGAATCTACAATATCCTTATAAGACAAAGTTCCTGGCACTCTGACTACTATTTATCCATATTATTTCTGGTTATCCTTGCATAAAGTGTACCATTTCCATTTTCTTTATAAGTCCAATTCATCGCCCATGGTGCTCCAATATTTAAAATGTGGATCCTTCCTATTCCTCTTATTCTGTACTGGAAATACATCCTTATTAATTGTCTATGTACTATATCTGCGAATATTTATCAACAATATATCAACTAATCATTTATGGAACCATTAACACAAATGTCTAGACTTTACCAAAACATGAACAAAAACATGTCTTTTTACATATGTGCAAAATTTCGACACCAACTCTGCCTTCGCAGGTCGAGGGTTAGTCAGAGTTATGTGGTGCCTGTAACATCCGCTGACTACAGCCAGATGGGTGACTTATGGTACTTATAATTCAAAATCTCGTCCGTCAGTTATCTTAAGTGTGGGGCGGGGGTTTATTTCTTGGTGTCCTTGACAAAGTTTGTTGCATTTCCAATTTAGGTATTATTTTCTTATGTCATAATATCTCCATGATATATCTGTGACATGTCTGTCCTTGGGATACATTATTTTCTTCTCCAATATCCTCGGGGTGAGCAGATCTCAGTACGTCCAATTTCATCAATCATGTATTTTTTTCTCTCCTGTAATTCTGGGTATGTTACGAGTATAGTAAATTGTCAATTTATTTCAACTATCTTACAACATTCTGTAATTCGTGATAAGGAATAGTCATTTGTTATACAACAATGTTCATATTACAAAGGCAATGAGCAAAAATCAAAGAGATATCTTCTCCAAAAATGCGGATGTATCTCTATTTCTCCTACCTCTGGGCGTAGTAATTATTCAGTCATTATTTTTTTTTCTCCATTATTTAATCTCCATTTTGTGTCCTTAGTACCTGTGGTTCCATGGGATTATAATAATCTATTTGTCTCTTGTCTACTGATAATCCTTCAATAATGACTTCAAATATGGTCCTCATATGTGCAGTAATCATCTGCTCTGATTTGTTCCATGTCCATGGTATTCATCAAATATTCTATTATATCCTTGTCTTATCTCGTAACCACGAAAGACTAAAATTATTGCTCCTCCAATGTTAATGTGGGGGATTTTTTGCATAAACATTACAACAAAATCTCAGCTGTGACAACATAAAGTTTCACCATAATATAAAATGGCATCTTCATCATCATTAAACAGTTGCATCATTCTCTCATGTGCCATCAGTGGCTATCATCCGGTAATGGGTGTTCAATGTGGGTTCAGCATATACAAATGCTGTAGAGGGGTATTTCATTTGCTAAGTCAGCATGTGCAAATGTCATTGGGGTACTTGTCATAGGCAGTATCAACAAAATACTGCTGGAGTATCAGAGATCATGCTGGTGGGGGTATGACTGGTAATGGGCAGTAGGAGTAAAAACTAATTTCTCACTCTGAAATGGTGATTTATTTTCTCTTTTTCTTTTCTTTTATGTCGGCTGCTAACCTCAGGGCAGTCAATGTTTTACAATATTGGCTTATCATCATCAAAATGTGTGAGGGTGGCATATAAACATAATACATCTTATAAAAAACATTCCAATTGTTTTTCTCTTCTCATTTTTCTGTAATGATTTGTCTCTTTTCATTTTTTTTTCTTTTTCATTTCTTTTTTCCATTTCTTTTCTGTTTGTATCACAAGTACGAAAGAATGATAAAAATCAATTCACTAAACATTTTAGCTACTACCGATATTCCTAATAGTAAGTCCTAACCAATAGGGCTGCAAGTAATAGTTTAGGTTAGAATAGAATGAATATTTTAGCAGTATCTGTTGTCAATAAGTGGCGAGGAAAGGGTACATCAAGGATCTCCTGATTACAACATGATTGTAATTCCAAGGAATGAATATGATTGGGATTGAAAAGATCACAATTCTAGAATGTCGTCTCAATATAGTGGAAAGTAAAAATAGTAAGTTAAAGATGTTGTAACAGTGGGGTGAAGAAAATCTTACTATAGAGAGTCAAGGTTGGGATATGGAATCTCTTTTGGAGAATGTTTTAAAATCTTGACAGTACTATTATACATCTGGGTCTAAAATAATAATAATGTACATTGGAAAAATAAATAATTCTGTGGAGAAAGACAGCATAACATGCAATACTAGTTTTGGGTATGAATATATGCTGTTAACAGATGTCATAGTAGGAACAGTATGATTGATCAAGGTGATAGATATAAAGGAGTTTAGCATAATTGAGATCAAAGAAATATTAGTATGAGGTAAGAAAAAACTACTGGTCTAAAGTGTCTGCATGAAAATGCACTAAGATGCGAAAGTACAGAACTCTGGAGCTGCAAGGACAAGAAGTCTGGTGAATGGAGCGTGGAATATGATCAGTTCAAAAGTAGAGATGAATGTTACAACAGAATAGTGTGACACATGTGTTAAAGGTGGGGTTGTACATTAACATTTTTAATATTAAAAAAAAATGTTCGTAACTAAATAGTGTCTGTAAACTCGTAACACCGTGTGTTATCAATTGTTTTGTCATTTTTATTTCACAAAACTATACTATCTAATGAAAATCCTCCGTGTGCTGGTCTTGATTGGTCTTGATTGTTCTCTGGACATCAGTATTTTAAGGCTGGAAAAAAGTTTCTCAGTGGGGCTTTGCCATCTTAGTCTGGAAGCAAGTCATTTGAACTGTCAAAACTGAAAATAGAGTACATGGGAAAGTTAGTACATTGTTAAAAAGGTTTTTTTCACATATGTTTTGACCGTGTTCGGAGTGGCGAACACATAAAACACCTGGGCGTGCTTTAGAATAGGTTCTCAGAACCAGGGAGTTATAACTGTATTTCTCATAGTCTCTGCCCGCTTGTTGATTTGTTTCTCCAATTCCCG
Source organism: Oreohelix idahoensis (assembly GCA_024509875.1). Lineage (NCBI taxonomy): Eukaryota > Metazoa > Mollusca > Gastropoda > Stylommatophora > Oreohelicidae > Oreohelix > Oreohelix idahoensis. Next base: position 21,477 of record JAMPIV010004740.1, read on the forward strand.
CAGTGCCATAAGGAAGGCCGAATCGGGATCATTATTGACCGGTTGTACAGCGGGTACAGCACTGGAGATGGCATTGTTGACATTGAGAGGTTGATGGGCAACTGAAGCAAACGTCAATGGTTGTACTGTGGCTGGAGGTGACATGACATTGACTGATTGTTGGGGCGCAAAGGAAATCAGTGATGATGGCAATGCAGCCTGGGAATGTGTGGCTAGAGGTGACATGACTGGCGGTTGTGGCAGTTCTACAAATGTGGCCACAGGAGGCGATTCGTGAGGCTCAGGAAAAAACGATTCAACCGTGGTGTTGACTTCTGAAAGTGTGGCGCTGTCTACAAGTGGGGCGCTGAATATTGACTCGATACCACTATCTGAGTCTGATACACAGGACATTGTGTCGTCTTCATGTTCATTGGAGTTTTGGACCACTGTATGAGGATCGAAGTGTTGTTCTATTATTTTCAGTTCAGTTTCATCCTCATTCAGTATTTCGATTTGAGTGGCTACTGTCGTTCGAGTGTGGTTAAAAGGTGACGTAGGAAGGTCTGTTTGTGTCGCGACAGAGGTCGTCTTTGGTTCATTCATAAATTCTTCTTGTTTGTGCATGATTCGGGTTAGTCTATTTGAAATGGGGGTACATAGCGTCGTATTTGTTTTCATAACACCGACTTGCTGATGTCTGTGAAGTGGTTTGATAAGTGCTCTGAAACCATCTTCTGTTGTGATCATACATGTGTTGTTAGATGCATGGAGATTCTTTATCTCGCAAATCTTTTGCTGCCTGACATTGTTGATTACGTTTCTGACTGCAATACGGTAATTTCTTCTATTTAAACTCGTCCAGTGATTCCTAGCACGTCTGTTAAAATGATACAGCGTACTATCTGTTTCCACGGTATGATGTGTTGGTAGACATGGGTATCGTAGGTTTCTTAATTTTTCGACAGAGTAAATTTCCGTCAGCAAATATTTCTTAAACATGTCAATCGGTGGGCTGCAATGGTTGTGTATATACGGGTTGGTTTTCCTGCTGCTGTTGTTGTACTCTTGGTGTTGGTATTTTCTCTTGAGTTCCATGTTTCGTTAATACTTCTGCTCTTTTGTAGAGGACTGGTCACAAGGCAACAAGTTGAGATGTAGTAATGTGTGCAAATGCAACAAGGTCTTGGATTATCTAGTATGGGGAATCGACACTTGTATGAATCAGGCTTATTCAACTCCTGTCTACTTTTTCCTTCCAAATACCAGTTTGCGTTGATCCAATTACATATAAGCAGTTCTACTTCGGACAGATTAATTCATTGTTCTCAATGGGTTACGTTATATGCTCATGTTCTGCAATTTATCAATTGGTGCTTATACGGGGCAAATTTCATCATCTCTGCATTTTACTCATAGGTGCAACCTGCAGCCATGAATTCCTTTCTACATGATCAAGGGCTATCTTTCCTTGATATAGAAATATAATAGGAAATGTTATCACTCTACTTACAGATTTCCTGGTGAGAAATAAATGCACAATGCAAACAGGGCATTACTAAATTTGGAAAAACTTCCTTTAGATTTTGATTTGAAATCCTCAAAATCTGCAGCATAAGAAAATATGCGTCTATCTCTTAGACTTCTGAATCTGCAACTGGCTTCCCGCCGGTACTAGATCGCTTTGCTTCAGCTCAAAATCTAGGTCAGCGTTGCTTCGTCTCACGATTGGATAAAAAAGTAATCTACGCTGTTCCCATCCTATAGTCCGTTCCTATGATTAAATTTTAACTAACTTCTATCAACTAAGCTATGGTCTGTATTTGTTATAAAGGAAAATTCCTAAAATGACGCATTCCCTGTCACATTTCATCGACTTGACAAAGGCGTTCGACACGGTCAGTAGAGAGGGTCTATGGAAGATCATGGCAAAATACGGCTGCCCAAAGAAATTTATCTCAGTAGTGCAGCAACTGCATGATGGAATGCAGGCTAGAGTTCAGGAAAACGGTGAGCTGTCGGAGCCTTTCCCCGTCTCAAACGGAGTTAAACAAGGGTGTGTACTTGCACCGACTCTGTTCAGTATCATGTTTTCTGCTATGCTGACTGATGCTTTCAGAGACGGGGACACAGGAATAGACATTAGTTATCGTATTGATGAAAAATTGTTTAACCTTAGGAGGCTTCAAGCAAAAACCAAGGTCAAATCACACACCATCAGAGATCTTCTGTTTGCTTACGATTGTGCCTTTAGTGCTGGCTCAGAGGCTGATCTGCAGCACAGCGTGGATAGATTCTCCGAAGCCTGTGCCAACTTTGGGCTTACCATCAACACGGGGAAAACAGAAATCATGTACCAACCAGCTCCTGGCACAGTTTATACTGAGCCAATCATCAAGGTAAATGGTGAGAAACTGAATGTTGTGATCAGATTCACATACCTTGGTAGCACACTTTCCCATATCATCGTCATTGATGATTAGGTTAACAACAGGATCTCCAAAGCCAGCAGCACATTTGGCAGACTATACACCAACGTTTGGCATCGAAATGCATTAGTCTACAGACAAAGCTGAAGGTGTACAGAGCTGCGGTGCTTCCAGTGCTGCTTTATGCATGCGAAACATGGACTGTATACAGGCGCCACGTAAAGAAGATAAACCACTTCCATACAGTCTGTCTCAGGGAGATAAAAAAAAAAAAAAAGGTAAAGGAACCCGTTACACGCCCATTGAGGCATATTGGGAATATGGTGTTAGGCCCATATTATCTTGACCGTCGGCACACGAGGGGTGATGTGGTCGGCATCACGCCGGCCGCCTTAACCTTCCCAGAGTAGCTCTGGTACCCATTTGGGGCTGGGTCGACCCAGGAGCCGTTTGTGGCCTAAAAATTTTTCCGCCTCATCTGGGGATCGAACCATAGACCACTGCGCTAGGAAGCCAGTGCACTAACCACTATGCTACCGCGGCTCAGGAAGATAATGAACATCAAATGGCAAGACAAGATCCCGGATACCGCCGTTCTTGACAGAGTTGGTATCCTGATATTGTAAAGTTTTCTGATACTGTGCTGTTCGTTATAACTTGTGATGACTGACCTACCACTGATAATGTAAAGTTGGTTATACTGGTGATTTCGTAATAGTGGTATTGTCCAACTGTTGTTGTTCCGAGCTATGTATAATAGAATAAGCCACGCCCACACAGGGCTATTTATCATAAAGGTATATGTGCTACTGTTCTCTTGTCACGACGTGTAGAATGTTGCAAGTGGGTGCGTGTTAGGGTAGACACTCACGCCACAGGCACGTACATAAGAATCATGGAATGTGGTAAACGCCCAGTGACATCTAATGACGATTTATTAAGTCACGTTTACATTCATGTACAGTTTAGATCACAGCACGAACACATTGAACAATAATCTTAGCGCTATAATACTGCACACAGCAGTTCACATAAATAATGGCCTAAAGTCCTCACGACTCAATTCTGCGCTATAATACTGCACACAGCAGTTCACATAAATAATGGCCTAAAGTCCTCACGACTCAATTCTGCGCTATAATACTGCACACAGCAGTTCACATAAATAATGGCCTAAAGTCCTCACGACTCAATTCTGCGCTATAATACTGCACACAGCAGTTCACATAAATAATGGCCTAAAGTCCCTATAATGAATCCTACTAGCAATTTCTTACAAGACTGCACATATCCTCGGCAGTCTGCAATAATCTCGCCTTCACTCATCTCAGCGCGACTATATGACAAGGCCTAGAGTACTCACAAACATCCATACTGCAGCTTATGAAATATGATGTACACACAGCGAAATATAAGTCGACATTTTTCAAAGCACTACGTAGGCATACACCATCAAAACACACACAGCGTTGACCACCCCGGTCCAACACTCCGAACGTTCTCTCTCTCTCTCTACGGGATCACACACTAGTCCCGCCGAAAAACCCAATCACGAGACTCGGCTGTTTTGAACACCGCTCTCAGTAATACATGCAGCCTAGCTGCGAGCTATTCACATGTCTCAAAACAGTACAGAATAAATACATCCCAACATTTGAGATTAAACAGCGTTCACACACTTTTCTGTACTCTGTAACTCAAAAATAGAAGGAGATATTTCTATTATAAAGTTAAACAAGCCTCCGCTTAATCGAGCGCACAAGCACCGTAACTCACAATCTACCTTGCCCAAAAACATATTCAGAATTACTGCCCTTTTCATAGGATCAACTCATTACAGTTTCCCACACACCCGAGAGAAAAAAAATGATTCTATCATTTTTTTGTGAAAATTAACTCCCAGAACGACAAAAATTAAAAGATAATGAAGTTCTAACATATGTTTTACAAAATTCATCTTATGATATGTCAGAAATAGTATCTCTACAAAATATTAGCAGTAAATGTAAAGTAAATAAAAATCATCCAACGTAATCAAGTAAGAATACTAAAATTAATCTATTAGAAGACCAAGCTAAGTATCTCAAAATTAATCTATTACAGAACTAAGTTAAGCATATACAATAATACTCAAACAAGCAACAAACAATAGTAATAGAAATGACCATATCAAGCAAACGAAGTATAATTCGAAAAGAAGTAAAATATGAAATCATCATATGAAACACAACAAATAATATCACAATGTCAAATCATGTAAAGCAAATACAACTATCCCTGATCTAAAGTTACATCATTACTTGAACAATACAAAGAATGAAAGTCTAAGTAGCGTAACAGAAAAAAGTATACACGAAGCATAAAATGAGACATAGATGAAACACGGAAGTATAAACAACATATCAGATCATGCTGAAAAGACAACAGAAAAGATGTAAAGGGATGACGAATAGTCAACAAAGACAGATGAAAAGTAAAGATGCACATGTAGAAAAAGATAGTAACGATACGTTATCATAACTATCTAAATTAAACACCATATTGTCTAAATTAATACAATCATAATCAAAAATTACAACACAAAATGACAAAGTATATCTATACTAGCAAAATCATCACTAGATTGATAGTTTTTCTTACAGTTTTTTTTACTATAACTTACAGAATTCTTCGGATTAAATGTTGAAATCCGCTAAATTGTTTACAATTCCTTGGAAAATCAAAATTACTACTTGATAAATTCCCTTGGTACTGTCTAATCTTGTGATTATATGTCTTACCATAACTGTTCTCCTTTTCACCTATGGGAATATGTTTACCAATCCCGTCAAACTGGCTGTGCAGAGTTTGACAAGTAACTGGACCTTTAGAATGTTTATTTTCCTGCCCATAGTGGGTTTCATTCCTGGAAAAATAGTACTATGTTTATTCCCTGTTACAGGTTTATCAGAATCTGCAACAGTAAACACGTGATTGATTTTAGGAGCCTTTACTTGCAATTTCTCACATTTTTCTTCGTAATTAACAGAACTGGCTGAAACACAAGAATCTTTATTAGTCTGACGCCAAGAATTATCAATAGAGTCACTAGTACCACTAGCACTGGGGAAGTTGTATTTCCCACGAAAAGATCTATGTTTACCATGTATGGACTCTCTATGAGCAAAACGTGTATGGGGCTGACTTTTCGTAACTTTCTGTCTATCACTGTCAACATTGACAGAAGACCACATTTTTTTTATCCAAGACAATGTCAAGCATGCCATCTACTCGTTTTCTGGCCTCTGAAATTTCAATATCTCTATGCGCAATCTCTTGACTAAGTTTCTTATTTAAATCATTAAGAGCTAAAACTCTGCAACCTTCTTTTGCTAGCAATTTCTCAATCTTAGCAACCTTCTCTTTCTAAGCCGTCAACTCTACCAATGCCTCTTTCTCGTACTGTTCTTTATTTGCTCTCAACTGAGTTAACTCTAGCAGTAGTGACTGAATCTTAATATCATCATTGCTATTATTAAGCTCATTAATCTTTTCTGGACTCATCGAATTCTTTTCTTCCTGATGAAGACCAAGATTCGCAATATCATCCATTAAATCAAGAAGTGTTTCTTTATAAGACCTATCACGTTTATCGGTCTCAACTTTTAAGTTCTCATACATCTGTTTTCTTCGTTGGGTCTCTTGTGTAAGGTTTTCCACCTCAACATGCTTAACTTTCATCTGGACCTCCAACTCTTTGACCTTCAATAGTGAAGAATCCAAACTTGCTTGTACTCTAGCAAGTTCCAGGTATGATCTATTTAAATCACTTGTAAGTTTAGCTAATTTTTCCTTAAGTTTACTCTCTTCAGCTTTACCCTTTAAGCAATTTTTTCTTTCCTGTCTGTTGACTCTTACTTCCTCATCTTCTAACTTATTTTCCTGATTGTCAGAAATGTCACAATGAATTATATTGTGTATACCGTTCAATATATTGTCGTTTTCAACATGACTATTCTTATACACAAATACACGAAGGTCGAGCAGCAGCAAACGGGCTAAATTCCTAGCCATTCTTAAATGAGGGATGGACTGAAATCTATCCTCAGCAAAATCTCTTAGTGCTCTCGACGCATTGACCAAAAATCTGTCCATCACGTGTGCTTCCAGTTCTGGTCCTAGTAATTTCTCAAAATCTTTACCTTCTTGAAATAAATATTCCAATAAAGGCCACATATTATCAGGATCCATTTCGTCATCATCCATAGTGACTTACTTATTGAGATCACTGTATATGTATCAATGAACCTTCTACTCCTGACACCTAAATAACCATACAACAAATTGCAACTATTCCTAATTACTGTCAGATCAATTTCTGTTCAAAGAACCTCTATATGGTCATATCCATATCATGGAAGTAAACATATGTTAATAGCCATGAATTACTTATGCATTAAATTCTACTTATATGTCACTATAGAAATAAACAACAACAACAGAAAAAAATGCATATAATTCAGAAGGCCTGATGACATGGGTGAAATGACACAATTTACAGAACAAAAAATCACTTATCTGTCAATATTCCATTCCCTTCCGCCAAGACCTTAAATATCACATAATTCTGACGCTAAAACAGTCTATCGCCGAAAGGTACTGGATCTAGACTCTCTTCCTTTACCTTAAGGTCCTCGCTTTAGTAAGATATGTGCTCAAACACTGCATAGGAGCACATAATGATCGTAACCTTTGACTTGAGGTATATGTGCAAAATGACTGGTACTACTGCACATACACTCAACTTGTACACGCTATCCTTCAGACGTTGGATCACCTCATAAACTGCAGGCTCGCTGCTTGATAATTTCGCTGCACATCTGATAGCAAATGCAGACTACAGACGTTGTTGTTTTCCACAGGCATGACACAGGACGTCAACTGACAGTGCTATAAAGCTGATTATTCCCACGAATAAGGCGTTTCCCAAATGCGCCACACAGGCTGACTACAAACTAGGTCATGGTTTGAAGCACAGGAGATTCTCGGCCACGTATGAAGTACTCTCAAAACGAATGTTGCGGGTATCAGAACCCGAAGAACAAGTCCACCAAATGATACAGATATGTGGACTGTATCGATAACGATTTTATCCTTCCGTCTGTTAAATATTCTCTCAAGTTAGAGAAACTCTTGTTACGCGAATGTCATATCCATTCGTTCCAACTTGAACTGGTCCACCACTGATACTGTAAAGTTTTCTGATACTGTGCTGTTCGTTATAACTTGTGATGACTGACCTACCACTGATAATGTAAAGTTGGTTATACTGGTGATTTCGTAATAGTGGTATTGTCCAACTGTTGTTGTTCCGAGCTATGTATAATAGAACAAGCCACGCCCACACAGGGCTATTTATCATAAAGGTATATGTGCTACTGTTCTCTTGTCACGACGTGTAGAATGTTGCAAGTGGGTGCGTGTTAGGGTAGACACTCACGCCACAGGCACGTACATAAGAATCATGGAATGTGGTAAACGCCCGGTGACATTTAATGACGATTTATTAAGTCACGTCATAATCACGTTTACATTCATGTACAGTTTAGATCACAGCACGAACACATTGAACAATAATCTTAGCGCTATAATACTGCACACAGCAGTTCACATAAATAATGGCCTAAAGTCCTCACGACTCAATTCTGCACTATAATACTGCACACAGCAGTTCACATAAATAATGGCCTAAAGTCCTCACGACTCAATTCTGCGCTATAATACTGCACACAGCAGTTCACATAAATAATGGACTAAAGTCCTCACGACTCAATTCTGCGCTATAATACTGCACACAGCAGTTCACATAAATAATGGCCTAAAGTCCTCACGATTCAATTCTGCGCTATAATACTGCACACAGCAGTTCACATAAATAATGGCCTAAAGTCCTCCTGACTCAATTCTGCGCTTTAATACTGCACACAGCAGTTCACATAAATAATGGCCTAAAGTCCCTATAATGAATCCTACTAGCAATTTCTTACAAGACTGCACATATCCTCGGCAGTCTGCAATAATCTCGCCTTCACTCATCTCAGCGCGACTATATGACAAGGCCTAGAGTACTCACAAACATCCATACTGTAGCTTATGAAATATGCTGTACTGTGACGGGTGCTGCGGTTCCTTGTTCGTATATTATTTATTGCATATTAAAGTCACTCTTTTGACGTAGTTAATGTTTGTTACTGATGGTTAGCTCTGACCACCAGAACATCCCTTCGACGTTCTGATTTGCATATTGTATATTAGTTGATTCCCCTGTGGGAGAGTTATCGTGCTGAAAAACGTAAACATTAACAGCTGAGGAACCGAACCCGAAAACGTAAGTAAAAGATCAAGCCTTCTGTTCTGAGTCCACATGTATTGACATTCATATAAACGATATCCGACATTCACAAAACTTCATGTAATAGTTCAGCATAACAATGAATTCCAAATAATACCAGTAAGTATCCGTCCGTGTCAAAACAATATGTCAGATGAACCTCATGGCTATATACGTGCGCTGCTGTAGTCAACAGCCAGAAATGAGCGCATGAGTTCTTGACAGCTACAAATTGAATCATAATATGATTCTCCTTCCATTATTTAATTTACTTAATAATCTCATACTTTAGATTAATCCGAACTGACCCTGAGTTCTACATTGATTCATATATAGGCTATCTACTAGGCATTTCCTTGGAAGAAATACAAGACACGACTTCTCTGCTTGACGGATAGCGTAACAAGGGCAATGTAACCAAGTCACCCAGCGTGACCTTCCCAACGCGAATGCGTCATAATCTTAGCATATATTTCGCGTTCAGTATACCGTAAAATATCGACATATCCTATTAATATTATTGACCCCTAAACGTTGCGCACGGCTAAACCCCAGCAGACGCCGTCATTTAAAATAACACCGTAACAGATTTCCTGTCAGACGGGGGGAAAAAAATCTATTAGATAGATTTTTTTTGAACAATATTAATCATTTATCAAAAATTTAACAAAACCCGACGTATGGCCTACGATGTTCTATCTAGATCAGTGTTGCGGTCATGTCAGTAATATCTTATAATAAAATCAACGTCATATCATACATATAACTTATATTAAATAAAGAAATGTCATTGTCACTAATTAATTAACTAATTAATTTGATGTATGTATTGACTAACTAATGTGAGGTGTTATTAAAATTATTCTAACTAATTAAAATTAAAATAGTTAATTATAATATGTACGTATGGTACTAACTAATTAATATCTAATGAGAAATAGTATAAGAGAGAAAAAGAAATAAAAATTGAGAAGTATGGACAATTAAAACTAAATATTAAAATATACATTAACATAGTAATGAGTGTGAAAATGAAGTATAAGGATAGATACCTAATTAAATTAAAGCAATCAGAAAGAAAAGAACAACAAAAAAAAAATTCATACATTTTAACTATTCATATGAAATATCATAATCTAATATCTATCACCTTAATAATTAAAAATATTAATTGGTGTGATATTTTTTTGTTTCATCTTTTCTTAGTATATTTTATTTTTTTATTTCATCACACTTCAACTTTATTTTATTATATATTAATTTAATAGCTAGCAAATTTAACAATATCGGACATGAAGATCCAATCGTTGTTACATCCTAATGACTTGTATGAAAGTTCATTAAGACACAAAGTTCATATTATCGAATTATGATATGATTATCCAATCGTCGTTAGTTCCGTTCTTGAAATTTTGAACGTAATTTGAATAAGTCATCACCGTATCTGTCCAGTTTATATCAGAGATTGTTACTTTTTACTATTTTGCAATCGAAATGAGTGATACGCAAAGTCCAAGTGAAGTCCAAATTTTCAACCGATCTGTAAAACTTGATATTTTGATTACAATAGTTTATTTCGAAATGTCCTCATTTAAGTAGGAAGTCCAACTGAAGTGTTGTATATTCTGACGTGGCATTAATACCGTTCATTGCAAATGTAATGCTTGATTGGTCAGAACATTTTCTTGAAATTGTAATATTCATTCAGACTCCGTAGGATGTCTGGACAACGTGTCGGCCATAACGTTCTCAGTTCCTGGTATCGACTGTATTTCGAAATCATATGGTTGCAACGCAATAGCAAATCGTGCAAGCTTTGGACTTTTATGGTTTGAACGACGTAATGCTGCCATAGATTTCTGATCAGTCTGGATCAGAAATGGAGGTTCCAGCAAAAACTTTTCGAGTTTGTTAATTGCCCAGATCACGGCGAGCAATTATCTGTCTACAGTCGAATATTTAGTCTCCGGAGGTTTCAGCTTGCGTGAGATGTATAACACGGGATGAAGGATATCATCATGATATTGGAGTAGACAGGCCCCGAGTCCGTAATTACTCGCATCTGTACGTAGAACAAACTTTTTAGAAGCATCTGGTAATTTTAATACTGGTGGGCATGAAACAATTCTTAATATACTGCGAAAAGTTCTGTCACATTCGTCTGTCCAATTTATCCTTAATGGCATGTTCTTCTTTAATAACGATGACAAGACAGCCGTGATGGATGACAAGTGAGGTACAAATCTGCTATAGTATTGGACTAACCCTAACAGACTCCTAACTTGTTTCTTCGTTTGAGGAACAGATAAATTTAATATTTTAGAAATCGTACTCGGAATTGTTTGGATACGTCCTGATCCAATAATATGCCCCAGGAATGTTATCTCATTACACGCTATTTGAATTTTAGTTGGTTTAGCGGTTAAATGGTTATCCCGCAATATTTCCAAAACCGATTTAAGAATCAAAAAATGTTCCTCAAATGATGATCTAAACAAACATATGTCGTCAATGTAGGTAATTATGTCTGATCTACCTGATAAAATTTTTCGCATCATGCGAATAAAGGTAGCTGGAGCATTCATTAGCCCAAAAGGCATCACGTTCCACTGGTAAAGACCTTGTGGAGTTGAGAATGCTGTGTAATATTTGGCTCTTTCGGTTAGTGGAATCTGCCACTAACCTTTGGTTAAGTCAATCTTAGTGAAAAGTGTAGCATTGGATAGACGAGGAAGTAAATCGTCAAGGATCGGATGTGGTTCGCTATCAGGCACTGTCTGCGCATTAAGTTTCCTATAGTCAACACATAAACGTATGTTGTTGTCCTTTTTCCGGACAATGACTAAAGGAGAAGAAAATGGAGATGTACTAAACTCAATAATACCTAATGATATCATCTGTTCGAGTTCCTGAGATGTCTTACTCAGAAAATGTAGAGGTACAGAATAAGGATGAACACGAATTGGTGTATCATCGTTCAGAATAATATCGTGACTAATTACAGATGTGCAACCCGGTACATCCGTTAACACATCTGGGAATGATTGTAGAAGATCAGCAATGCGTTGATGCTGTTGCGGTGTAACCGTAGAAGAAATGGTCACATCACGCTAAGATTCAGTAGATTGGACAATAAGTACAGGTAAAGGCATCTGCACTTCAGGAAAAGAAGATTCTTCCTCCTGTATAACAGACAAATTAGAAAAATGACAGATAGATACCGTATCGTCATCTAGTTCATGAAAAATTGACTGTAAGTGTTCAGTAATAGAAAATGTACAAGATCTAATTCCCAATAAAAGAAATGACCAGTAAAGAAAAGAAATGATGAATGACTATGCTGAGTCATCAACGATATGAGGCAATTGTGTTACCATAGCATGTTATCTGCGTGACGCAGCATTAGGTACTAATTGTAACCGTAGACAATGATGGTTAAAGTAAGCACCATTATCCTGCTCGATGACCATTCGAGCATCTCTATTGTTACGAAATGTAACTATAGCTTCACCATACCTGTCATTGGTAGGTGACAACAGACGTACAAACCTAACGTCTGCCGTGTAATTAAAGAAATTACTAAGTGCCTGCCATGTAACGTCATGTGGCAGATTGCGCACTAACACGGTGCGAGAATATGCAACCTTCCCAATGTAAGTGGGATCAGTGTCACTAACATGATAAATAGTTCTTCTTTTTAATCTTTTGGATCTGGTAGTCTTTTGAGATGATGTCTCATAGTGATTGACATATTTATTTGTCCTAATTTTATTAGTTAAGTTCATAAGAACTCCACCATCATTACCCTTGTTCGGGACATTTTTTCTTTGCCTATTTTCAACAATTTCATTCAGATCACTGTTAATACGATCTTGTCGCCAACATTTATCTTCCGACTTGGCGGCACTCTTTCGAGAAAAGGCATATCTGCCTCGAAATGATTCTATAATCTTCCCTGGATGGGCTGGTAGTTTAGCATCATTTTTTTCCTGTAGGAGAGTCTCATCCTTCTCCTCATCGATTTCCAGAATGGTACTTTTACTGAAATTGGAGAAAACTGTGCCACATGTATTTATTTTGTTGGCCCGTAATGTAGCTGTTGCAATGACAGCGTTAGCATTGCAATAAGATTGCACATTCTTTAATTCCCATTCCTCAATTTCATGTGGGGAACAATCCTTACTACCATGGATGCGTCCCAACATCAGATCTGCAATTGGATTCTGAAGCATGCATACCTTAACTTGTCCTGAAAAGAAAGGTGTATTAACATGGACAAGAGCTGTGGGGTAAAACTCAATAGTTCCCCCAAAAGTCATGCAACGGACATATTCCCCAGTTGCACAGCTAGGATGTACCAGCGACTGTCGCACTCCAATTGTTGTGGACCCCGAATCTCTCAATACAGAAACTATGGAACCGTTAACTATTTCTCTGTTAAAAATCAGAGAGCCTGTTCCATCATTGGCTGCAAGACCTACTTCTGGTGGAATGTGTCCGCAGTTTAGCACTGTCTCCTTTGCCTTCTGAAAAATAAGATTGCATTGTGGGCAACTATTCGCCACGTTATAATTTATAGCAAAACATGCAGCAGAAGACTGTATTGCATTATCGTTAGGTGGAACCTGAACACTAGGGGTTGTATCATTTGTAACTGCTGCACCAGTATTATGGTGAAAATGAGATGATCCACTAGAATGAGATCGATTACGGGAATAATCGTTAGAATTATCTCGTTGTCCCCTGTAGTAACTGGTATCTCGATGTCTCGAGCCATGATTATTAGCATTCCAATTGCTTTTATTATTGTAGTTATTTGATCTTTTATAATTAGCGTTCTGTTGACTGTTGTTGTAGGTTGATTGCTGTGAATAATTCCTATTCCGTGATCTTCCTCTGTTCAAATCATTTTTATTGTTAAAATTATTATTATTATTATGTCCTTTATGAAAATTGACATTGTAATTTCCCTTGAACCTACTTCTGTCGACGCTATGAGGTCTCGGTTTGTTATTGTTATAGTATGCCATATTGGAAGCCACAGGTAGAGATTCCCTTATCAAAGAGTTAGAAATGTTCGCATTCGGATGTGCATTGCAATAGTTCAAAGAAATTTTTTCTAACTCATCAATGGTAACTGGCTTTCGTTCTTGCAAATATGCGAAGAATGGTGGGCTGACAGAGGATAATACCTTATCACGTAACAACAAATCAACTAATTTGTCATATGATTTGTTGACATCTGCCAGTTCAAGCCATCTATTAAATGTATTGCGAATGTTCGCAATAAACCCTGCAAAGTCTTTAGGAGAGTCAGGTAAGATATTTTTAAATTTTAACCTACAATTTTCTTCGTCCAAATGAAACCTTCGTAAAAGTAAGGTTTTAATAGCATCATAATTATTAGCTATTGTTGGGTCAGCATTCAGAGATGCCGTCAATGGTTCCCCATCTAAAAATTCATTTAACTTAAGTACCCATGTATCCTTAGGCAAGTGATTTGATTTGCATGTCTCTTCAAATCTTGATAAAAATGATGATAAATCATCAAAATTTAATTTAAAATGGGGTAATTTAAAGTTGTAAAAATGTTTGTTTTGGTTGGATGAAGACCCATTTTGTGCGTTATCGTTCTGGGTTGCAGCAGCACTTTGTGCCTGAAATCTTGCTGTTTCATTCTGAAGACGGGCTATTTCCAATTCGTCTCTCCTTTTTTTTCTTCTTCTTGTCGACGTTCCTCCCTTTCCTGTCTAGCAATTTCTCTTTATCTTTTTTTTTTTCTATTTCTTTCATCTCCTGTCGTGCTCTCCTGTCTTCTTCTTCTTGTCGACGTTCTTCCTCTTCCTTTTTTAATGCAGCTTTCCTTCTCTCTTCTTTTTCCTCCTGTTCCGCTAATTCTGCTTTATATTTAGCAAATTCTGCCAATGAGTATGCTTCTAAAGCTTCTCCTTTTTTACCAAAATCTTTCCCATTTTTAATAAAATGATCCAAGGTAAGCATCTTGCCTTTTATCTTGTAAGTAATTACAGATCTATAATAATCAATAATAAAATCTATGTCCTTATTTGTAACAGCTCAAGTATGAATACTCAGTATACTGTAATATCCTCTTAATAATTGTTGTAAGTTCAACAACTATTCAATATTTTATAATAAAATTATATGTAATCAATTATCTATATCATAAATAGTTATGATATTTATTTATATCAGATGCTGTGTTTATTTCCTGCACCTAATATAATTATTAAATAATTATGGGCATTATTCCTCCATAAACTATTTTTATTAATTAAAGAAATGTGATGAGTCAACAATATAGTACTATGAAAATGTACCAATTACTATATTATATATATAGTTTTTAAATTCAACACCTATCCATGGTGTGAATACCAAAAAAATAATTCAATAAATTATTTCAATATAAAATTTTACTTGCACTTAGAAAGTTTTGATTTGATGCCTTACTCATCGTGTATAAAGTGCTTTGCTAGTTTCTAGAACCACCACTGCAAATTGTTGCAATGTTCTTGATTCATCATCAAAGTTCCCAAAAATTAATTAAATTAATTAAATATATTATTAAAATCAATTCATAGAAATATTATTATTACATAACATTAATGAAGACAATACAAATGATTAACCAAGGCTTCACAGTACAGTAGCACAATACAAAAGTGACATTTTCACAAAAATAGGTGATATTATAAAACCAAGTCTACTAACCGGAAATATAGAAGGGTGAAGGTTAAATGAAGTAAAAGAACATCTTTGGCACTACGAATAATGACGTCACAGGACTCATTTGACGTTAATACAATACATTTAAATAAAATTAAATATAGCCAGATTAGAATAAACAGGATAGATTACGAACATATGACTGTAACTGAATAAAAATAAAACTGAATACGGTAAAATACAACGGTTATTTCACAGAACTAGACACCTAACATACAAGGTGAATTAATGCAAGTCCGAACGAAACAACCACCGGTAATGTCTTCGACGCGTTCTTCGCGAAATGCGATTAATTCACGGCCTTAAGGAACGATCGGAATTGAGCTTGACGTTCGAAAAGCCATAAGTCCAATTCCGATTCCCATCCTACCTCCCACTACATGTAAAAAGACAGAAACAATATTTAACATGGCTAAAAAAAAAAACATGGCGTTGTCGGACAACAAGGACGAAATATTGTAACGTTTAAAAGCAGTTACTTATCTTTTTTTTGGCAGTAATTCAGTACATTATCTGCTTCGCCAACAGACTCGCAAGCTTGTTTGAAACAATGAAGACGTTAGCAATACGTTTCATTTGCTGTTTGAGAGCTGCAAACAATTTTTTGAAGCGAATTGATTGTTCCTGGCTTTTGCGACCGTTCATACAGTTGTCAAGGGCATGACGTCACCGGTGTTTTTGCATAATAATGTCCGTTTCGGCTCGAAAGGAAAAATGTTTTATTTCTTTGAGGATCGCTCTTTTGAAAAGTTTCAAGACCACTAATGGCCACCAGTTGTGACGGGTACTGTGGTTCCTTGTTCTTATATTATTTATTGCATATTAAAGTCACTCTTTTGACGTAGTTAATGTTTGTTACTGATGGTTAGCTCTGACCACCAGAACATCCCTTCGACGTTCTGATTTGCATATTGTATATTAGTTGATTCCCCTGTGGGAGAGTTATCGTGCTGAAAAACGTAAACATTAACAGCTGTGGAACCGAACCCGAAAACGTAAGTAAAAGATCAAGCCTTCTGTTCTGAGTCCACATGTATTGACATTCATATAAACGATATCCCACATTCACAAAACTTCATGTAATAGTTCAGCATAACAATGAATTCCAAATAATACTAGTAAGTATCCGTCCGTGTCAAAACAATATTTCAGATGAACCTCATGGCTATATACGTGCGCTGCTGTAGTCAACAGCCAGAAATGAGCGCATGAGTTCTTGACAGCTACAAATTGAATCATAATATGATTCTCCTTCCATTATTTAATTTACTTAATAATCTCATACTTTAGATTAATCCGAACTGACCCTGAGTTCTACATTGATTCATATATAGGCTATCTACTAGGCCTTTCCTTGGAAGAAATACAAGACACGACTTCTCTGCTTGACGGATAGCGTAACAAGGGCAATGTAACCAAGTCACCCAGCGTGACCTTCCCAACGCGAATGCGTCATAATCTTAGCATATATTTCGCGTTCAGTATACCGTAAAATATCGACATATCCTATTAATATTATTGACCCCTAAACGTTGAGCACGGCTAAACCCCAGCAGACGCCGTCATTTAAAATAACACCGTAACATGTACACACAGCGAAATATAAGTCGACATTTTTCAAAGCACTACGTAGGCATACACCATCAAAACACACACAGCGTTGACCACCCCGGTCCAACACTCCGAACGTTCTCTCTCTCTACGGGATCACACACTAGTCCCGCCGAAAAACCCAATCACGAGACTCGGCTGTTTAGAACACCGCTCTCAATAATACATGCAGCCTAGCTGCGAGCTATTCACATGGCTCAAAACAGTACAGAATAAATACATCTCAACATTTGAGATTAAACAGCGTTCACACGCTTTTCTGTACTCTGTAACTCAAAAATAGAAGGAGATATTTCTATTATAAAGTTAAACAAGCCTCCGCTTAATCGAGCGCACAAGCACCGTAACTCACAATCTACCTTGCCCAAAAACATATTCAGAATTACTGCCCTTTTCATAGGATCAACTCGTTACATATCCCTAGCATCCATACTATTCTGATGCAGTCACAGATTCGCTGGGCAGGTCATGTAGTCCGCATGCCAGACCATCGACTGCCAAAGATACTCTTTTATGGTGAGATTCAGAAGGGTAAACGCTCCCATGGTTACCAAAAGAAGCGCTTCAAAGACACATTAAAGACGTCATTGGAAAACCTTTGACATAAACCCTAACATATGGGAAGCTGCTGCGCAAGACCAAACTGCTTGGCTCAGATCTCTTCGTAAAGGTGCAGCGGCATGCGAATCATCCAGAAGAGCAGCAGCGGAACAGCGGAGACAAGCTAGAAAAGACCGTGAAATAAAACCTTCACATGAAGCAAACATTCCCTGCTCACACTGCCCGAGATCTCTCAAGGCCCCCATCGGGCTCATCAGTCACCTTCGTACCCATAGAGTAATCTAACATATTCCTAATAATTGGATGAACAGAGTGGTCTTTATCACCCGTTATGGACGAACAACACCATGTATTCTTTTATGTGGAAAAATGCTTCCTCTTATAGCTAGTTGATTTGAAGCACAGAAGTTTGCTAACAGTTCCCCATTCTCTTTCATCATACCTAATCCATGCTTTCCTATGATTTCTTCAAAGCCAGTGTTGTCTGTTCCTATTTTCGCATTTAGGTCCCCCATCAAAATTGTGATGTCCTTTCTTTTCTTATTGTCCAAGACACTTTGTAGTCTGGTGTAAAAGTCTTCTTTCACAGATTCTTCTTTATCGTTTGTTGGTGCATAACACTGAATGATGTTTATATTTACTTTCTTTTTGGCTGATTTAAACCTTGCTGTTATATTTCGGGGTCCCAATGCTTCCCTTTCTATAAGTGCCTTCTGTGCTTCCTTGGACAGCATTAGAGCCACCCCTTCACTGTGGTGGGCTCTTTCCTCCTCATATCCATAGGACAACATCATTTCTCCTGTGATCAATCTCCTCTTCTCTATGCCTTTCTACCCTGTCTCGCAGAGACCCAGGATATCAATCCTGTAATTTTTCATTTCTGTTGCTACCTGTGCAATTTTCCCTTGTTCACACAGGGTGCGAACATTCCAGGTGCCAATCCTGGAGATTTTCCTAGACGAAAAAAGGTTAATCGGCAATCCAGATTCCTTTCAGCTTTCTCTAGGTTGCTTCATGCGCCTCCTTTTGTGAACGGTGGTTTGGGTTTTGGTAGGGAAGGTGAGTGAAAAAAAAATGGTTTGAGAAAAATGAAAGAAATTGTTAAAAAGACTGTTCGCCTTTGTTGATGGGGAGTAATATGAGTGGTGGGGTGTTTTGTACAAAGGGAGGTAAATCTGGGAATCCCTTTTGGAAGATAAAGTTGTGGCTTAGAGTTAAGTGTATTAAGTGAGTTCAAAATTATGGTAGAACCAATTTGCATGTTAAGATTTTGTAATAAGGTTTAAAGAGGAGAGTATGGATTTGAGTATATTCAGCAAAGGGAGTCAACTAAAAATTACATCTCTTGATAGGTTAGTGAGCGAGAAAAAGTATAGACACACGAGAAAAGTTGGGGAATAAACATTTTTTTAGGGGTGAACGAGAATAATGTAAAAAGGGGATTAGGAGAGTTTGTTTTTGAACGCGCTCAGCGTAGGTCAGGGAGTTGCTGAAGAGAAAAATAAAGTTGTGGGTTCGCGACTCTGGCGAACAAGCCACTGGAGGTGGTTGATACTGTAGTTACAGGCGAATATCAAGTTGTTATGCCGCACAGAAAGAAAGACGATGTCGCCATTTCTGCGAGGATTGAAGTTAACAAGTTTTCAAGGTTTTGTGATTTTTCTAAACAGAACAGGTATGTTGATAAAGATGTACAAGCAAGATAGACAGTAGCTTTGTCGGCATAGGTAGCAGCGACTAGTTGAGATAAACGAAACAGCCCTGGTAGTCAGACCAGTAAATTTTTTCTATAATAAATACCTCAAAACTAGTTCCACCAGACCTAACGGGGTTTTCATTATGAGTTGAAGTAAACTAAACCCGGCTACATAAGATTTCTAAGATGAGGTAGACACGCCATAGCAGACTGTGCATATATAGAAGGATTGAAGGAATGAGAGGAGAATTATTATAAGTTGTGCTTATGACATTTTATATTTTGTGAGAATACTCGCCTAGATTGAAGATAAGGCGTGAGTCAAGTTTATTTCAAAGAAGTGTTGTTATTGGATGATTACTGAAATTAAACAAATCTTTTGTTATTCACTGCTTGGATTAGTGCAGTACTTTATATGGAGGTTCTTCACCCACCAACAGTGTTTTCGTATGATGTCCTATTATCTATAGTAAAATAACATAACATCATCAGCACTGTACTGTCTACTGTTTTCGGGTGGTGAGACGAGCTACACTATACGAACACTAAACAAATGTAACAGCAACCACACCATCACGGCCACACTTTCGAGAGGACCTTCTTCTGTCTTGGGCGGCTGAGTTGATTTATATTCTTTATTTGACTTCTCCATGTTTGTTGAACTTTTTGTGGTAAACAGTTTTTTACGGGATGGGGTAACCAGCCCCATGCCCAACCTTCCTTAGTCGCTTTTTACGACACGCCTGGTAGGGTACAGTGTTACTATTCTTTGATCCCCTTTCGGGCCTCGGTAACACACCGGTGCTTATTGTAATAGTGCATTCATTTATTTTTAGAATGACGTGTAGTTCATAAAAAATATGTAAACAATTACGAAAACTACAGCTTACTTTGCGCAAACACCTACAAGATGAAAATGGGTAATAATAAATTTTGGCCACAGTGTGTTTTTGAATTTGGTAGTTAATGTGTTAAGCTTGATTGTGTTCACGAACGGTATTAGTAGCAGTCATGCACTGTTGTTAAGTTCACGAATGTGACTGAGCTGTTATGAGCGAAGTATTAAAGAGACTGGTCAGAGGTGAAAGGGTCATGTGTTGTAGCAGGTAGTCGAGAGAGATTCAAACGTGCGAATGAAGGTTACGTCGAGTGAGAAGGCGAATTGTATTACGGAAAGTAGATAGTGCAGGTTGAGATATCAGCAAAATATAGTGAGATTGCACAAGGCTAATATTGTTTGATGTTGTACATGATGCCTTATACTATTCTTGTGATTCCCGGCAAAATTGGCAGTCTGCTGATGTAATTTCTGTTGTGTTGAAGATTTGTTATATAATGGCATCGGATATCGTACGTACGTGTTCGAGTTTATTGAGTAACTATCAAATGTGAATAACGAGCCATGTTTGTTGCTCGAAGTGTACTGTCACAGTGTGTGTCATTGTGCTAACACAGCCTAGCACTTGAAAATAACGTTTGTTCTGTCGCTTATATTTCTCAGCTATAGAATAACCACAATCGACTTGCTAAACGGGTCACAGCAGTGTCATTGCCACGGTTCTTCCTCTTTTTTGATACTTAGCCGCCGAATGTCAAAGCAGTCAGTGGAGATCATGCCTGGTGGTGTCTTGTAGGACAGCAACAAACTGCTTACCTTTCTTCCATCGGTGGCCATCCTTCGTACAGTGCCCCAGCTCTTGTTCATTCTTTGCATCTCCGCCTCCACAGTTCTCCGCCAAGTTGTGTTTGGTCGGCCTCTCTTTCGCTTTCCTTCGGGGGTCCATAACATAGCTGTTCTTGTGATGGCATCGGGGCCTCTTCTGAAAACGTGGTAACCCAGCAAATGCTGTTCCCACTTCATTCATTCTGTTAAATGTGCCTGTCTGTTTTAGCTTCTGGTTCAATATTGTTATGGGCTCAGTACTGCCCACATTGAATGCCATGGCCTCTTTCTTCACTAGACTGATGTTCAGACCCACCTGCTGGCTATACTTATTCAGTCTATCTGTTTTTTTCTTTCATGTGTTGATGTTAATGTGTGTGGCAGGTTATGAAAATAGATTACATGAATCCGCACGTCTTTGCTTCACACCTGACTTCCCACCTTTGCTTCCTTATTAGTATGCACGATTTGTTAAAGAAGAACGTATGCACTGCGATATCTTTCTAACTCAAAAGTTAGCACCGCCTATATTTCTTCTCTATGTCTTACAGACACTATTGAGTATTTAAAAACAGACCTATTAGCTAGTCCAGAGCCGTTAACTGAATTATCACGCGAGCGATTGGGCAGTCGTTGAAATAGTGACAGGTCAGACTAGAACGCGCGTAGATAGTCGTACCTGTGATGGTTACATTTCCTAGAGGGGGACTTAAGCGAATGAAGCCAAGAAAGGGGCGAGAACCACGGTTACCGACCACAACCGTTGTTCGTGACCCGCAGGGGGACGTAATTAGCTACAGAACGAGCCGAGATCAAAAGACGGTTTGCTCGTTGGCCAACGTCTAAGCGGTCGGCATGGGTGAGAAATAAAGCTTTCATTCAGAATCGAACAGCAGAATTTCCCAAAATGCGGGCTAAGACGCTATATCTCGCATTGGCTAGCGACTTTATACCTATTTTATATATATACGCCAGCTTTTAAAATAATTTATCTAGTAGTCGCAGAATTTTTCGGAATATCTAGCTTCGAATCCTAGATCATTGTTAAAGTGGATTACTTAGTATTTTGTTGGAGATAGTTTCATTTTCTGTGCTGCGGTAAATATATATACTAGCATGTTGAGTGATTTAATTGTTAAAATCCGTCATTATATTTCACTAGGATTGTCTGTGTTTATTGACTAGCGTATTAAATAACATATAGCTAATTTTTCCAGCTGTAACGTAAATTTAATTACTTGTTTCACCAAGAAAGAGATATTTAATTGATTGGTAAATGCACTAGGCGATTGAGTACTGACGAAATATATATTTATTTCTAATTCATTATGTGTAATTTATTAAATGACTAGCGTTTATTTCACGGGTTAAAAACGATAAGATAAGCTATACATTTATGGTTTCTAATCAAATTTAATAACCGAGTGGATAATAATAAATCATAACTTTACGCGAGTTATGATAGTATAACGATATTGTGGTTAAATGTTTTGTATTTTCTTCCTAAATATAGTACGGATCACAAACCAAACCTACCAGCGGCTTAAAGCTGAGAAAAGGGGTCTTAGTCAAATAGTACCAACAAACATTCTGGTGTAATATCAGGTCTTCGAGGTTAACCTGTTCGGCCTTCTTGTTTCACCTAGGGAGAGAGAGAGTACCAATATATGATACTAAGAATAAATGTAGCTGGACATGTAGCTACCCATATTCTTTTCCATTTTCATCTACCTTCAGCCGCTGTGGCGAAAAATATCAAACTTAACACTACCCGACTACCGGCCACTGTGTTCTGGCGAGGATTTACCAAGAAAGAGTTACCTACCTGACATTCTCTTTAGCTATCGGAATTACAAGCTGCTGTAAACTGTGAAAAGTAGAGAACTTAATTATTTTCCTACCTGGACTAATTGATGTTACATAAACAGGTCCAATTATCAGTACCAAAGTAAGCGTTCCCAAACAGGAAGATTAATCAATCTTGGAGGAACTGGGGCGTATTTTGCCAAAATACAAATACTGGATCTGTTGCTTGTATCATGGAGATATGTTCCAGATGTTGTTAAACAATTATTAGGTAAGCACGACTGAATGTGACCACAGGTGTGTCAGAAGCGAGAGAAGGAGGATTGAATAATTCTTCTGCTGTATAATCATTGTACTCACCTTGCTTTTTTTTCTTCTTTTGTTTGCTTATACTGTTATTTTTAGGATAGATTAATTATGAACTCTGTTCTTTACAGTTCAGTCAAATTCTATACCATAGCGCAAATCTTTTGACCTTTTGGGGTTTATTTAACTTCTTTTTCGGGATCTTGTCTCATCAGAGGGGATTGCACTTATGAGTTTATTCTTTAAATTTTCTGTAAACTATGATTTTCTATTGCTATTGATATTGGATGTTGTGAAGTTTTTTTATGATAATAAACTTAACAAAACGTAATTACCTGTGTTGGTCAGCTCGGCCCAATATCCCTACTCCATTTACTATAGTTTTCACGTTTGTGCGTCCGATTGTCGTCACTTATCTATGTGTGTATGTGAGTGGTTAATAGTGTATATGTTAATATATACGGAAAAGAAAACTGTTTGATAAACAAATTACAGTCGTAAGATAGGCTGCACTAGAGTATCTTCTAAATCCAGGGACGGATTCTACCTTTAAGTATTAACTCGTGAAATCTATTTCTTTACCTTATTTCTCACTGAGTTACTACCTTTTCCAGTTCTATTCAGACGGGATCAGAATCTATCTTAAATACCTATCACAATCTAAGACACAGTGCGAGTAGTGCAATGCTATCTGCATATTCCAGATCTTGCCGTGTAGAAAACGTTGTCCATCTGGCCAGCTAATTTTCAGGGTGACCCGGACCATCTTTCACGGTTACTACTTACTTCGCTCGAGTCATGTAATCCCCTAATTTGTTATACTTCCATCTTCTCCGACCTTGACCTTTGGGGTGGATTTTAGGAGGTTCTACAGCGTATCTATTGGCAGCGATACAGATACAGCTGTAGCAACAGATAATGATTTAAAAATAGAAACGCGAAAGGGAAGCAATGATTGCTTTGCATTTAGAATTACGCAGAAATAGGAAGAAAGCAAGTTCAGTTGAACAATTAGGATCTGCACCTCTGATGTCAAGGTAGGAGTATTTTATGTCGCTGAAATCTGGGACACAACAAAATATGAAAACACAAATTATTGAGTTTTTTGTTTCTTTTAATGTATACCTTCTCTCCTTAGAGGCATGGCAAGATTATTAATGAAGAAATGGGGGAGGGGGGGGACGGGGACGGGACATATTCTAGTGAAACCAGACATAGGGAAACGACATTGGCAATAATAAGGGATGCATTGTGAGAACAACAGCTGACATTATTACTAGGCGATCCCTGTTTTGGAATCTCTGGGATAAATTGTGAGAGTTGAACAAGAACACACAAAACATCATGAAGGTTACTAGAAGAGGATAAATGGACATGGAAAGATCTTAAACTGATGGTACGGGACTGGAAAGCGTGAAGTATTTTTGTTCATGGCCTGAACTCAACAAAGAGATCAAAGATAATTATAGTGATGCTCAAACTGGGCATACGTGACTAAAATGTATAGTTGTACTATGCACGTGAATAATTTCCCGTGATGCTGGGCGCCTGTCGAACACAAATTAGTTCGTAGCTACATTTTAGTCATTACTTTGTTGTTATCCTTTTATTCTGTCTCTACAAAAAAGCACACAGAACTGATCTCTGTATCTACTGCTCATATGATAGTAAATTACAATATTCATAGAAGAGTTTATTCCCTCCATGACATAGCCAAGTCCACCAACCAATATTCCTATATTAATATATTTTCCTTGAACTGACAGCGCGGGTACAAACGCAACTGCCAACATAATGATGTTAAGTGGAATAAAGCAAACGATAAATAAAGTGGAAATCATCACAACCATTTTCCCTGCCTTCTGGTTACGGCCGGAAACTCTGTCAGCCTTCCCGTGACTGGTAGTCTCCATTCTCCATTTTGTGTTGCTTTGTAGTTTAAGCGAAAGTACTATCGTGCATAAAACTATAATAAAGAAGGCTGCTACTGGAATAGAAAAGTTATTGATAATAAAAGAAATCATTTCCACTTGTTCTCGATTGTCCATGAAAATAAGACCTACAATAGTTTTGTTTCTTGCTGGAGAAAACTTCATCCCGAGTTTGTTGACTGTGTAGACTGGGGCAGCACTACAGATGAAAACGATGAAGATACAAATGATGGCTACTGTTGTTCGTTCTTGGGTAACGATAGTTTTTATCTGTACAAAAAGAAATTAACATTCTGGAACATTTGATGTTTTTACGTGTGCAATATTCTTTTTCCTTCTTCTAGCATTAATAATTGCATTATAAATTGACGGGTTAAGCTGAATAATTTAGAACTGACAAAAGTCAATAGCTTACTTACTTAGTCGTTCACCTTCTACCATGAGGTGTAGAGGTTTAGATAAGAGAGCGCCAGACTATCTTATCAGATGTCTTCCTCCTGACCTGGTACCTTTCTAGTCCTCGGTCCTTCAAAGATTGTCTAATGTTATCCTCCCAGCGGACTCTGTATCGTCCAGGGGGTCTGGATCCCTAACTCTTTCTTTCCCATACTTGTCATGGTAGCCGATCTTCTCCCATTCTGCAGACATGGCCAAACCATCTTAGTTGGGACTGTTCTACTTGAGTCTGAAGGGGGTGGGACTCTAGGCCTTGACGTATCGTCTGGTTGCGGACCATGTCTCTCCTTGTTACGTCAACCACCTTCCTAAGATACCTCATTTCTGAGGTTTGGATCTAGCTTTTGTGGGTTGTAGTTATTGCCCATGACTTGCATCCATATGTCAAGACTGGGACATTGGAGGAGCGGTATACTGCCATCTGTGATTTCTTACCAACCTCTCTCTTGCTGAGGAATGGTCCATTTATGGCCTGAAAACTTCTCCCAGCTGCTGCTTTTCGAGAGGCCAACTCTTCTTTGATCCCCCCCTTTCGGTCTATAATAGCTCCGAGGTATTTAAAGAAGTCGACCTGCTCCAGGACCTATTCTCCCAGCTTAATCTGATGTCTTCTTTCTTTTTGTGAAATTACCATGGATTTTGTTTTAGAGCTGCTTATGACCATCCCTCTCTTCTCCAGCTCTTCCTTCCAGACGTGCAGGTTGGATTGGAGATGTGCCTCTTAGTTAGCAATCAGGGCAACATCATCAGCAAATGCCAGTTCTGGAATACAGGGCTGTCCCATCTTCCAGTACCCCACTGAATACTTTCTTGTTCTTTTCTTACATGCCTCGATGACATCGTCCATGAGGTGTTTGAAAAGACAAGGTGACAGGATATCACCTTGTCTTACACCAGTGGTGGTCCTGAACTCTTTTGACTAATGGTTTGCTGTCCTCGCATAATTTCTGCAAGACTTGTAGAAGCTCGGTATAGCATGAATCAGAGGTGCTGGAATGTTCTTCCATTTCTGGTGTTATACCATCATGCCTTGCTGCTTTGCCCATCTTGATTTTCTCCAGGCTGCCTTCAGTTCTTACATCTTTATGTCATCTTCACCACCATTATTTTTCTCTTCATTGCTAGTGATTATCATTTCTGATTCTTGACCTTGCTCATCATCCAGGAGTTCTGAGAAATATTCTTTTCATTACTTCCGTCGGGGCAGTAAGCAATTTGCCTTGCGTGTCCTTTATAAATTTGAGAGGGCATTGTATTCCTTCCTCATGTTCTTTAGAGTCTTATGGAACAATTTCAATTTCCTTGCTCATCTGTTTCTAGCTTTTCTCCAAATTCTTCCCAGGACTTATGTTTTGCGGCTAACATCTTGTTTTTTGCTCTGTTCTGAGTATCACATATTCTCTATATTTTAGAACAGACAAAAGTTAACAGCAATTCTACAAGTATAATAAACATGTACAGTGCTATGAATCTCATCATCAACATCTGTCAGCCCCCTCTCCCAGGAGCATAAGCCTTCAACACACGTGTCCTAAATTTTCATGTCCCGTGCTATCAGCTCATAATATTTCTTCGTCTTTCTCTTCAAATTTTAATGTCTCCACTTTTCTTCTCCATGCTTTCTTTGGGTTTCCTCTACTTCTCTCATTCTGAGAATTCCATAGCAAAAATTACGTTGCATTGATTTTATCAGGTTACCTCAATGTGTATCCTATTAATTATCAGCGCTTTCTTCTAATCTGTTGTTTCACTAGCACTATTCTTGTTGTTCTTGCCATCATGTCCACACTAATGATCTTGTCATACTATTTCAGTCCTTTTTTTTATTTTGTTATTGTTGTTTTGGAGATCTCCATGTTACAGAGCCATACGGTAGAACACTTTGACATTTGAGCTGGAAATTATGAGTGCTAGGAATCTCTTACGAAGCGTTAAATAGCGTTCATGAAAACAGCTCTATATACTACAGTATTTTAATTATTGCATATTCCATTAATTTTCCTTAATGATCCATTGATAGAAGACGCCTGGTAGATATGAGACAGTTAAAACTTCAGTAACACTTTATAAAGAGCTACATTGAGCCGGTACATAATATTTAATGTCCAAAGCGACTGTTTAAAGTTAACATATTCTGAATCGTGAATGGACACTTTCCTCTTTGTGGAGACGTGAATAAATGCTCAAATTGCTAGTACATTCTAACCTGTAAAGGTGCGGTAATACACAAGCATCTCTCTATGGTAATCATGGCTGTGATGCAACTGCTCACTCTAGTGAAAGCCCAGTGTAGCATTGCTGTTGTCAGGTACATAACTTCCATAGGGTCGAAAGGTAAATCTGCTGCCATCATTGCAGGGGTTAAGGAGATGCATGTACAAACCATCGTTGTAAGACTGCCTAGATCAGAGACTGATAAACCTGAATAGACAGTATAACATTGTGCTCGTTGAATAGAATTATTTGTTCTTTAGCGACACGCTCATTTAAGCAAAATATGTTGTAACGGATGCGTTTTCTTAGTAGGAGTAACAAGGTGCAGAAATAGTACATTTAAACAAGTTCATTAAAAGATGGAAGCATCATGCTGGTCATACGAATGAAGATGGGTGTACAGATGATGAGATCAATTCATAGAATAATTCAAGTACGTCAGGTGGATGGGTCCACATACAATCACGACGTTTAATACACTTGAAGATTATACAGTTCATATAATTGGCATGGCAATTGGTACATACATGTTATTGAGTACTAAAACAGTCTCGTCTTATCCATACATTTATGGCCGTTGCACTAGAGGGGAACATCGCCCAAGTAATGTGGGACAGACAATGTAGACGTAGAAATATATATTGATTCCTTCTTAGATTATCACGAACCTTTTCGCTTAATTCTGATTCATCATGAATAAATAGGGGCAGCCATCGAAACATAATACATGCCACTTGGAGCTCTTCTTCACAAATATCTCCGGGGCTTGATAATACGTTTTATCACAAAGACTACAATTCACGAAAGGCCAAGAATCATAACCGGTTACATAAATTAGTGCAGAACGCATTACGTCATAAACTACCGATGACGTATTTAATATATCGCGTTCAATATCAATGAAAACCCGTGCAACTACATGATTAACCACAGATAGACATATTACCGCGTATATTAACTGCTAATAGCCTATGTGTGGTCAACATACAAAATACATTAATAATCTTTCTTAACAATACCCTCGTTGGTTGGGTTGAAAAAAAAATGAAAAATTAATTTTTATTTCACAAAAATAAGATGTAATATCGTAAGAAGTTAACATAATTAATCGATAAAAACGAACGGCCAAAATTGATCACGCAAAAATGTCAATGGTCGTCGTCAAACTGAAGAAACCATGAATCAAAATCTGTATGCAAATGTAACAATGGAATAAAAGATGCAAAGCAGAAAGAAATTCGTCAACGGTCAAGCAAAGAAAAGAATAAATAGAACATCACTTTCATATCAAAAGAAACAAACAGTGCATGCATGAGATATGAGAGAACATGATATTGGCTAAATGTGAGTCATAGTCACAGTCAGTAAGAACAGGAAATCAAAGTCCTGTGTATACATATCTATAATGCAATACGTAGTGAACAATAGAAGGATGTGAAGAAAAGTACAATCATATAATGGTAACGAGAAAAAAAAATGGAGTATTGAATCATAAATGTGGATGTCTGTAATATAGAAAGAAAAAATGTGAAGAATTGATAAGTAACTGATAATAGGATAGGGGAAAAATAATAAAAAATGTGTTATCTCCCCTAAGGTATGAATATATATAACAAAAATGTATATAGACGGATATGTGCATGAAGAGACAAAGGACATAAAATAAACGTGTGAAATGGAAATTAAATTGATACATCTCAATTACAACAATACGCTTGAGAGAATAAGTAGTGGATTAAAGTCAAACGTATGACGTATAAAACATGTTTCTAACACATCATCAGTTCCATGAGAAATAACACTATACACAGGAAAATATAATCACCAATCGTGTGCTTGAGAAAGTCACGACAAGAAACTAGTGTTTTCTTAACAAAGTCAATATCTATATCATAATATGTAGTTCAAAGAGATTTGGTCCAACAAAGCGCAATCTTTGCACGCAGTTTAAATATATAGATGAGGAGCATTCTTGAAACATGGCAGCCAAACCAAAGCTTGATAAGGAAATACCGTTAGATCGCATCGTAAAAGTCAAAACGTAGTCATCGACAAATCATCCGGACTATCAGATCATGGATCATGTATCATGGTAAGTTACAAACATGAGCAAATGTCAAGCAATAAAGTTTGTCTGACTGTTCATAAGCAGCAAGGAATCTTACAAACGTTCTGTAGCAACATAGATGTGTTAGTTCAAACATCCGATACAGATGGCATACATCTCGAGAGAGTATCGGCAACAACGTTAGTTGATCCAAGAATAGACTGTATCTCGAATTTAAAAGGTTGCAATAATATGGCGAAGCGTGCCAGTTTAGCGTTTTTATGATTAGCACCCTTAGAGCAGCTACAGACTTCTGATCAGTCTGAATAATAAACGGTGCTCCCAGCAAGTAGCGTTCCAGTTTCTGCATGGCCCAATCGACGGCCAAGAGTTCCTTCTCCACCACTGAGTATTGTCTCTCTGTGTCTGACAGCGTGCGTGATATATACAACGTAGGGTGAAGAACGTTGTCAAATTCTTGCATTAGGCACCAGCCTAATCCTAGACTCCTAGCATCTGTGCGAAGAATATAAATACGATTTATGTCTGGTAACCTCAAAATGGGAGGTGTAGAAAAAATATGTAGATAAAAGTGGCCTGACATTTTTCTGACCAGAGCACGTGTCTTGGTAAACCCTTTCGTAATAGAGTTGATAAAACAGCAGTGATGTCTGACAGATTAGGAATGATACGACTGTAAAACTGACTGTCGCAAAAGACTACGAATTTGTTTTTTCGTAGTAGGAATAAACAAATTTGAAATTTTTGAAACATTTTGTGGTACAGTCTGGAGTTGACCGGAACCAACAGTGTGACCAAGGAAGGAAAGTTCGTGAAAAGCAATCTGAACTTTAGTAGGCCTAGCCGTAAAGCTATGTAAACGAAGAGTGTCCACATGAGAATGGAGACCTACAAAGTGCTCTTACCAAGATGAGCTAAACAAACAGATATCATCTATGTAAGTTGTGATGTCAGATCTCTGAGAAAGGATTCTGTGCATCATTCTAATGAATGTGGCAGGGGCGTTCATCAGACCAAAAGGCATAACATTCCACTGGTATAACCCACGTGGAGTAGAAAAAGCAGTAAGAGGTTTAACACGTTCAGTCAATGGAGTTTGCCAATAACCCCTAGCGAGATCAATGTTAGTGAACAGGTGAGCTGTAGACAGACGAGATAGAAGATCATCAAGCAAAGGATGTGGTTTCGCATCCGGAACAGTTTTAGAATTAAGTTTACGATAATCAACACACAATCTAATATTATTATCCTTCTTGCGGACAATAACCAAAGGCGAAGAATAAGGCGAAATACTAGTTTCAATAATACCAATTCGCAACATCTGTTCTAATTCGAGTTCAGTTTGGCGCTGGTAATGAATGGGAACTGGATAAGGGCGTAGATGAATCGGTGTATCATCAGTAAGGATGATATCGTGAGATATAATAGACGTGTGACCAGGAAGATCGGTAAGGACATCAGCAATGGATTCCAATAGATTGGATACCTGGCGATGTTGATCAGATGATAATGAAGAAGAAATATAAACATCACGCTAAGATTCAGTAGAATCCAAAGGAAGCATAGGTAGAGTCAAGTGAATATCAGGGAAGGAAGATTCTTCCTGATGAATCACCGATAAGTTAGAAAAATGACAAGAATTACCCACATTGTCATCAATGTCATGGAAAAAAGCATGTAAATGTTCTGGTCTTGTATGATATTCCTTGAGCATATTAATATGGAACATCTTTCTTTGCCCCCTAACATCTATGACATAGTCAACGTCTGAAATACGAGATACTACCTTGGAAGGGCCATTCCATGCAATTAGCAATCTATTATCCTTCCGAGGGAGCAATACAAAAGCTTCATCATCCGGAAAAAGTTGTGGTAAACATCTATTTCTGTTTTGAAATAGACGTGATTTCTGTTTGGCAGCCTCGGACAAAGCTGTAGCCAACTGACATGCGTCTACAATCATCCGACGAAGATTAGCAACGTACTCGTAAGATGACTGAGTGCCCTGGGTGATCTCAGAGTCAGTAAGATGATCTTTAATTAACCCCATAGGACCAAGTGGCTGAGCCCCAAAAACAAGCTCAAATGGCGAAAAGCCTGTCTACTCGTGCGGTACTTTACGATAAGCGATAAGCCATCAGGACCATGTCCCAATCTAGAGGATATTTGGCAGTTACTTTGTGTAACAGTTGCTTGAGCGTCCTTTTGAGCCTCTCAACTGCACCATTGCTCATCGCGTGATATATGCTACTAAGAGACCTATCTATATTCAGTGTCTGCACGACTGATGTTATGGTCTCACAAACAAATTGGGAACCATGATCAGAAAAGAGTTTGCGAGGGAATCCCAATCTTGAAATGATGAGTAAAAGTGCATCAGCCAATTCAAAAGTGGTGATGTATTTAAGAGGGATAGCCTCAGTCGAACTAGTGCATAAATCAATGCATGTGAGGACATATCTGTGACCTCTGGCAGATTTAACAGAAAGAGGACCGATAATGTCTACGGACTTCTTATCAAAAGGTCGAACCGAGATATCACAGGCTTGAATAGGAGTGACATGAAATGCTCCCCTAGATTTAACTTCCTGACAGGTAATGCAGGAGCGCACATAGGATGATACGTCTCTGGAAATACCTAGCCAAAAGAAGGAAGACAACACTCTGGAACGTGTGCGAGTATAACCCATATGACCCGCACAATGGGAGTCATGTGCATGTCGCAAAATGTATGGGTGAAGTTTAATAGGCACCATAACTTGGTGTTTGACAGCAGAGTCATCAATAAAGTTTCTAACTAATATATCATTTTGTTGGATGATCTGGATTTTGCTGATGACTTGGCTCTTCTGTCCCATAACCGTAATCAGATGCAGGACAAATTGAAAACACTCGATGAGAGGTCACAGCAATTGGGTCTGAAAATACACAGGGAAAAGACAAAAATAATGAGAATAAATGCAGGTAATGATAACAGGGTTGAGCTTGAAGAAACACCAATACAAGATGTAGAATCGTACACATATCTTGGCAGTAATATAGACAAAGTTGGAGGGACAGACAGCGATATCAAAATAAGAATACAAAAGGCAAGAGGAGCTTTCATTGCATTGGGAAATATATGGAGATCAAGAGAAATCGGATCCAACACGAAAATAAGAATATTCAACTCAAATGTGAAGTCAGTCCTATTGTATGGCTCAGAGACATGGAGAACAACAAAGACAACAACCAAAAAGCTACAGACTTTCATAAATGGGTGCTTGCGTAGAATAGAGGGATTGAAATGGTATGACAAGGTTACCAACGTGGAACTGATGACAAGAACTGGACAAGTGCCAGTGGAACAAGAGATGAGAAGAAGACGATGGCGATGGATAGGACACACACTGAGGAAACCTGTTGATAGCATTACAAGGCAGTCCTTGTTCTGGAACCCCCAGGGCAAGAGAGGCAGAGGTAGACCAAGAAGCACATGGAGAAGAGAGTTGGAAACAGAGGTGAAAATGATGAGGAGAACATGGAAAGAACTTGAGATGATGGCACGAGACAGGAGGACTTGGCATGTGTTTGTTGAAGGCCTATGCTTCTTTGGGAGTGGAGGGTTATGAATATCATTTTTAAGCGTAAACCAGTGTATTGCTTTTATGTATGTCAACATCATCCTTATTTTTGACCATAGAAAAAAATTGTTAACGAGTTATCTTCTCTTTGAAGTTTAGCAAACGACGCTCTGTCTATGACCTAATGTACCTCAATGTCATCCTGCGTCATTGGGTTGAGCTCTACATTTTCCAGTGCCTGTGCCTGGGCACGTATGGTAACTGCATTGGCAGTCAACTGATTATGTTTTTCCCACACCTCAACCTCTTCTGGTGAGCAATCTTTGCTTCCGTGGATACGACCAACCGTTAAATCAGCAACAGGATTTTTCAACATGCATACTTTCACCTTTCCTTAAAAAAATGGTGTATGGATATCAACAATAGCTGTGGGATAAAATTCAATAGTACCACCAAAAGTAATTCATTTAGCAAAGCCACCAGTTGCGCAAGAAGGGTGAACAAGCGACTGACTGATACCAACAGTAGTTGACCCTGAATCCCGGAGTACTGACACTTGGGTACCATTCAATAACCCCTTAAAAATACGAGAGTGCCTGTGCCATCATGAGCCGAGAGGCCAGTCACAGCAGGAAAGGATGCCCGCACTTCAATACCGAAGTATTATCTGCCTGAAAAAGAGTTATACATTCATGGCAACATGAAGCAACATCAAAATCAAACGCACAACAAGCAGCTGATTGATTCTGAACACCTATCTCCTGATTAATTATTGGAGCATTTCCAGTAGGTACTGATACAGTGTTATGTTCTGAACGTATAGGAGCACGAGAATGTGATCGTTGTCTCTGGCGATCAAAAGAATCGCCTTGATTCCTATAGCCCTCTGTATTATTTCTATTTTGGTAGGTTTGATTATTAGAACCATTATGATACCAATTGTTATTATTAGGATAGAAATTGTTTTACTTCTTCTAATTTGTGTTTTGTTGAGAATTATTAGTTCTAAATTGAGGCGACTGATTTCTGAATTGTTGCCTACATCTGTTGTAATTTCCATCCCTGTTAAAGTTTCCATTCCTGTTGTAATTATTATCATTGTACCTCCTTGGCATAAAATTCCTGTCCTGGCTATTAGATCTCTGTCTAAAAAATTGTTATTTCAAGTTGCGGCTGAAGCAACCGGTAGTGATTCCTTAATAAAGCTGTTGCTAATACAAGCACCAGGGTTTGCCATACAATATTGTTTTGCAATTTCTTCTAATAAAGATAGACTCGTAGGCTTGCGTTCATGCAAAAAAAGACCAAAATAGCTTACTTACAGAGGATAACACCTTATCCCATAGCAACAGATCCATAAGGCCATCATAAGTTTTCTCAATCCCCGAGAGTTGAACCCATCTGTTAAAAGTAAGTCGTATGGCAGAGATGAATTCTGAGAAGTCCTTAACAGTTTCAGTAATCAAAGTTTTAAATCTCAGACAATGTCCCTCTGCATCAAGCTGGTAACGTTTTAAAAATAGAGCTCTTGCAGCATCATTATTATTTCTAACAGTCTCATCCATGGTACATAAAGCAGTCAATGGCTCTCCACTCAAAAACTCCATGTTTAGCATACCACTGAGATTTATCCAATCTGTGTGGCCTCCCAAACACTTTCATAGCGGCTTAGGAAGCATGAAATGTCATCAAGACGTGGGTTAAATTTTGGTAAGCGAAATTTAGCATTACTGTTATTTTTACCTGAGGAACTAGGAACATCTGAATTACCACTATGACTAATTGGACCCTTTAATTTCATTTCTTCTAGATGAAGGAACATCATTTCTCTATCATATTGCATTTTTTTTCCTCCGCAATAAGTCTCTTCTCCTCCAATTTTCTATCATGTTGCATTTTAATATCTCTTTATTATATCTCCTGGAGACGCCTCTTTTCAGCTTTCTTCTCCTCTACTTCACGTCCTTTCTTCTCTTTAGCTTTCTTTTCTTCTAATTCTTGTTTTACCGTAGCCAACTCAATCATGGCAAATTCTTTCAAAGCCTCACCTTTATAACCAAATGCTTTGCCCTGCTCGACAAAGTAATCTAAGGTAGCCATGTTAACTAATAATGTGACTCACTTAGTCGAAATATAATGGTTTGTTGCTTTACAATTTGATGTAAGCAATGAATGTGGCAATAGTTTATAGCAATAATAGCAATGCAAATTTTTATAATATTAATGTAGTGAAGCAAAGAAAAAGAAATAGTGTAAATACAAAAAAAATTATCTATGAAGTAATATCACAAGAAAAGAATAAGAACAAACAGTTAAACACTAGCAGTGGGTAAAGAAAATTATAATGGAACACAAAAAAGGGAAAACAGCAATCAAAACAATCTCACTGCTAAGGAAAAATAGACACTATAGGACCCAGACAGAGTATAAACAGTTAACTTGTAAAAACCAAGCGAAAGGCAGAGGAGAACAACAGCACGAACAAAACTATCACAACAATAAGGAAAATAGAACTAGACAACAAAGCATTTACAAACGAATATACAAAACTTCACAACTAACATGAACTATCGAAAAGATCATCTAGTGGACAGAATACTTCGGCGAGAGTACTCGAGCCGGAACTTACCGCTCAAATGAAATTTACAATACTAGTACCTATAGAACATTTAATGTGCGGTCATCTTGCAATGACATGGTCTCGCTGCCATTGAATCTACCTCCCAACCTCCCGCAAAAACAACAGAACATGAATAGATACATAAAAAAACAAGCAATGATCGAAAGGGTCTATCAATCGAACCCGATCATAAAAGCAAAAAAAAAAGGGGCCACTTATCTGCAAAACCGCGATCCCTTCAGATGCTAACTTGAAGATGAATTTAGTGCTGCCATGGAATCTTGGTCCAACACAGACGTGTAGAATCTAATAGTACAGTGAACAATGGCCACGAACATCAATTGACAAGTGCAGTAAACTTGAAAAACAACGACATCTGGCAATGGACGACGTGAAGCATTCATTGCATGAACCATGGCATAAAATGTCGGTTAGCAGCTGATCCTGCAGACATGCGCAATCGGTATCAGAATATGTAGATTAGGGTCAACGGTGACAAGGTTATGTAAAGTACTTGAAAATAAAATTCTGCATTTCAAATCGTTCCAATTCGTGATTTATCTTTCATCATCTTGATTTCGTTTTCGTTTCCCACACTGGAGGCTACCATATATTTCTTGTTACAGATGGGTTTTCTTGGTAGGAGTAACAAGGTGCAGAAATAGTACATTTAAACAAGTTCATGAAAAGATGGAAGCATCATGCTGGTCATATGAATGAAGATGGGTGTGCAGATGATGACATCAATTCATAGAATAATTCAAATACTTCAGGTGGATGGGTCCACATACAATCACGACGTTTAATACACTTGAAGATTATACAGTTCATATAATTGGCATGTCAATTGGTACATACGTGTTATTGAGTCCTCAAACAGTCTCGTCTTATCTATACATTTCTGGCCGCTGTACTAGAGGTGAACATCACCCAAGTAGAGTGGGACAGACAATGTAGACGTAGAAATATATATTGATTCCTTCTTAGATTATCCCGAACCTTCTTGCTTAATTCTGATTCATCATGGATAAATAGTGGAAGCCTTCGAAACATAATACATGCCACTTGAAGTACTTCTCCACAAATATCTCCGGAGCTTGATAATACGTCTTATCACAAAGACTACAATTCACGAAAGGCCAAGAATCATAACCGTTTGCATAAATTAGTGCAGAACGCATTACGTCTTAAACTACCGATGACGTATTTAATATATCGCGTTCAATATCAATGAAAACCCGTGCAACTACATGATTAACCACAGATAGACATATTACCGCGTATATTAACTGCTAATAGCCTATGCGTGGTCAACATGCACAAAAAAATTAATAATTATCTTTCTTAACATATGTGCACCTTAGTTATATCAGGATGTAATTCCGAACTATGCTAATCTAGATTCCCAAATAGAGTTTGTTTTAGATACCGCATGCACGTTTGTCTGTGATGCGTTTTCTTATTATAGATAATTTATTGTTGAAAATAGCATCAATTCAATTGGCAGCTTCAAAAATTCTTATTTCTACCACTAGAACATTTTTTGACTTACATTCACAAAGACACATCAGGATTTTTTTCCTATTGCAGTATGTTATCTTTTACGTTTAGAGTACACGTTTGTAATTGTTTGTAAGTGTCAGTTATCAGCTCTTATGATCTTAGTCGCATGATCTTTCAGCAGTTTAATAACTATTCTATTTTTACTATTTCTTAAAATGTCTTAAAATTGTGTTTATTGCTTTTCTTAGTTTTATTAACCGTCGCTTGTGAAAGACTGTGTGCATTGTATAGTACGTATCTTCTAAATTGTATTATTAAAGACGAAACTATCCGTATGCTAATGGTCTTCATCTTTGTATATTGATTAGATGACGAATTCGCTTCCAATAACATATAATTTACTAATCGATTCCCTTAAGTCTCTGCAAGGCCAGTAGTAGTATCCAAGTAGATGTCTCGGCGGGCGCGAAGTTGGGCTCTTGGGTAAAGATGCCAAGCTTCAGCTCATGCAGCATGCTACAGGAGGCCCGTGGGTCCAGAGAAAATGGCTACCTTAAGAGAGTCATAGTTACTCCCGCCGTGTGGTTGAATTTCTTCACTTTGACATTCAGAGCAATAAGCAGAAATCACAGTGCGCCAAAACCTTGTGGCGGCCGTCGCAACGCTTTGTTTTAATTAGACAGTCGGGTTCCTCTGGTCAGTGCCAGTTCTGAGTTGGCTGTCGAATGTCAGCTACGTAGACGCATCCGAGTGGTGACCGTGCATAGCTTGGTCAGTCCACAGGTCGACTAGCCCGGGTCCATCCAAGTCCTGCTTCGTGCCTCGTCCCGACTGACCCACACCTCAGAGCCAATCCGACGGGGCCATATATTATAGCATATATTTCTCCGCTATTTGGTCTTGTCTAGTTGTCTGATTCCGTGCCCCCCTTTCAGGGTTTTTCCCGCATCAATTGTTTGACGTTTGATGTCCGGTATTTGGCTCACATAAATAAGTGTCCTCAGTCTTTCTTTGATGACGCTGAGGGATATAGGTTCTGCCCACAAACCTTAACATTGTGTGTCACATTTTGGCAATACTATGGCATGACTCATTAGAGCAGATGTGACAGTGAGGCGTATTACCCCAGCATTAACCTTGCTAATGAAATAAGTGCATACATTTTAGTACCACCAATTAAAAACCATCGATGGTGACAAGAACTCACAACACCGTCGAGCTAAATAAAGTTAAAAATCTTAAGGAGAGTTCCAGATAGAAGGCCTGGGGGAAGGTTGTGTTTGTACCTGCGAGTTGTTGAGAAGCCATGTTTGAGCAGTCTTATCTACGCAGAACCACAAAGGCATTTTTCTAAGTTTTAATTCTTGAAGTTTTACAGAATGAAGTTAGGTTGTGTTAAAGTTTAATGCTATCATTCAAAGAACAGAATAAATGCAGTCGCTATATTCTGATCTAGGAGCAAAGACTGTGTAAGATAGTAACTCAAGTAAGTACATCTCGATTTCTTTCAGTCCCCAGCTAGAATTGATTTTATTAGGGTGTGGTGGGTTTTGATGTTAAGAAGGTTGGTGTGTAGTAAAGTTATACTTTAGTGGGGTCACGCTGTGAAGATCCTTGATGTAAACAATTGATAGCTGTGTTTCAGAGAACCTTGCTGCTACCACCCTACGATCTCACTCAAAGTAATATGTTGGACTAGTATGATTGAGAGCTATGTCTAGTGTCTAGGGTACTGTAAGAATGATGTTATAGAAACTCAGTACAAAAACATACACATACATATATTAAATGCTATGATCAACTCAACTAACTCCAGTTGTTAAAGTTTATAGTTTAGAATTTTTTTTTTTTCAACTTTATTTGTCCTGAACCTAAATTGTTTTTGTCAAGACTACAACTCATTGTGGAACAAATTATATATATATATATATATATATATATATATATATATATATATATATATATATATATATATATATATATATATATATATATATATATATATATATATATATATATATATATATATACATATATATATATGTATATATATATATATATACACACACATACATATATATATATATATATATATATACACACATATATATATATATATATATATATATATATGTGTGTGTGTATATATATATATATATATATATATATATATATATATATATATATATATATATATATGTGTGTG
The DNA here is from genome assembly GCA_024509875.1 of Oreohelix idahoensis. Classification (NCBI taxonomy): domain Eukaryota; kingdom Metazoa; phylum Mollusca; class Gastropoda; order Stylommatophora; family Oreohelicidae; genus Oreohelix; species Oreohelix idahoensis. Next base: position 61,206 of record JAMPIV010004740.1, read on the forward strand.
TGTATATATATATATATATATATATATATATATTTACATAAACAGGACAATATGTCCAAAGCCCATTGTTAAAATGTTCAATTAGTGTTACTTAATCTATGTTGAATAACTGGTACGTGGAGACAGGTTGGGGATTTTCATCATCTTTTTATATCTAGGATTGTCTATTATATTAGTTGGGTGGAACAGTTTCTTTATTATACAGGAGATTTTCTAACAGTCTTTGATGAATTCTCCCAGGCCAGATCTTAACACTTATCTGGATCCTGGAATCAATGCAATTGTAGTAGATTCGGCCACAAGCCACAGTCTCCTCTGGTCTTGAAATATTTTGGTACTGCACATGTACCAGAGACTCTTCAAAATCGTGCAGAAATTCTCACTCAGGAAATTACTAGCACCAGACAAGTGCCAGCAGAACCCCTGTAAATGCAAGTTATGTTTCTGTCCTAACATCATATCAATTTCACCCAACTTACACGTATGTCTTAGATTTTAGATAGGAGAATTAAGACTTGGGTTGGTCCCTTCTGAATAGGTTGGAATGAGTGATAGTCACAGTGAGAGATAGAAATACAACATAGATTTCCACGAGTGAGGTGGTAGAATAGTGATAGAGGCTGTCTCTGAGAGCGGAAAATCTTCTCTCTCTCTCACCTATCTTCTACGACAGATCTAAAGTAGTCAGACAGTCTAAACACAGATAGATATATTACATATATTTCTATCTACTCAAGGGCACGCACATACACGTGACGACAGTTAAACACACAGACGTGGGAAATCTATAACAATGAATATATATATTATTAGAACGAGCTGACCAACGCACTGATTTAGTTCAAGAGAGATTTTCATTATTATCATCTAAAAAAAATCTTCTCACAACACCAACAATTTCATCAAGGAAAAAAACATACAAATAGTCATAACATTCAAGAAAAATGTTACATGGATGGTAGCTCGTTAGAATCTTACTCTAGGTTTAGCCCACAGCCCCGTTAAGAGAACAGATGATGGCCCAAAGAGTTATAGATACATAGGGTTGAGTCTAAGAGGTTTCTTTCTTTCTCGTAAATGTATGAACAGAGTTGGATAATCTGATTTAGCCTAAGAAAAAGAAACTCTAGCATTAGTAACAAATTCTGCAGATTAAAAAGTTAAGACAGCAAATGGGTGACAATAATACAACGGTAAAATAACACTCAGACCTGCGTACACTCTTATTCATTCAGCCATGGCCATGTGCTCACAGTTATACTTACAGCTTTGCTCGCTGCCTCTGGGAACATAATAAATTCTAGGACCTTCACACAGACCCGTAAATGCAGACCAAGAAATCCCCAGTTCCAACAAGACGTACTGAATTTCTCTGTCTCAGGGAACGATTCCTTGGGTGTTCTTATTTTTCGGATGTCTGTTAAGTCACATAAAATTTATCCAGGCACGAAAGTTAGCAGAGCACAATGTCATTAGCTTTGATTTCAGAATTTTAGGAATGTCAGATCGGTGTCTACTTTCAGGAAGGTACTATATTTGGTCACCACAATACTAGTCAAAACTCTGTCGGAATGTTTCTGATATTTGCTTGCCACAACGGGCTGAACTGTACTGAAGAGTTATTTTGGAAGAATTAATTCTGGCGCGAAGGCCTCTTACTTCATTTAACTGTTAAAAGTTCAAGTAATGAAAGTGATTAGTTTCTTCACAAATAATGTTCACGTACTAGAACGCTGGCAAAATTGGGTACCACAGTTACACTATATAAAAAAAAGAACACATATCAAATAATTTACATATATGTACTCAATATAACTTACATTTTAAACGGCAAGCCTACAACTTGACTTATTATTTAAAACTTCCCGTGAAGTAAGTTATATAAAAATCGATCATCAGGAATTAGGAATATCTGCGTATTCCGTCAATATTCACTGATGTCGCATCTAGCATTTATCAGTTAGTTTAGAAAAATATGATCTCGTCTGATTACTTAGCAGTAAAATTAACTTCATTATAGCTACATTATTGTTTAATACTAGAAATTATAATTTATACTGCTTTCCACTGAAACACGTCACTAGAAAATAATACAGACTTATAAATTTGGCACTCTGCGCAAAATCTAGTAAAATGAAATCGGCGATTTAACACTTTATCACTTCACAGAATACTAGAGATCTATTATATATAATATTTTACCTCAAACACAGAAGTACTAAGAACTTAAACCACTTCGACCAAACTAAAGGCCATCTCTATTAACAGAGATTATTTAGAAATCGAACGAAGGCTAGTTCTGTCTTTACTGCGAAGTTACTGAGTGAAAATGAAATAAAGTTTCAAACTTGGGTTAATATTTTAAACCAGACAAAGGATGAACTATTATTTCGTAGAACGAAATGCTCTCCCCTTTCCGGCTTTAACGATACGTTTAACACCTAACATGTCGTAACTGCCACCTACTGACCAAGATGTACGCGTGTCAGTTTCAAATCCCCAGACTATATGTCTGCTCTACGCCGTATAGGTGACAGTTTTAACGCCTACCTAAGCGCTCAGCCCGATGCAACTCGTTGTTGACCGGTGAAAAATGCAGACGGATGTCGGCTCTCTCCTAGCATTCTCACGCGTTTACGTCGAGAATCTAACTCAGGAGTATCGTGTCATCTGAAGGTGCAGACCCAAGTCGGCTCGATGTCTGAGATAGCTGCAACTTAATTGCCCTTCTCGTCTGACTGACATCTATGTAATAGAATCACTATTGCGATTCTCCGTTTAGGTAACGTTAAGGAATAGTATGAAAATATATTTCGCAAACGAATGGATGCAAAATATACAGGAAAAAGAAATAAAAAGATAACAAAATTAAAGAATTCGGGTGAAAGAATAGGAAGACGCTATAGGCAATTTAATGATCAAAACCTACGTGACAGGACGTCCTCCCTTAAGATATGGAAGCACTCCATGTGTACGTTATGGAAATCAATTTCCTGTAACCGTAGCTTCGGGGTGTCTGTCTTCTTCCCTCTTATCTTCCCTCTCCATCTCTCTCCAATTCCTACTCAAGTCTACTCTCCAAAGTTTCCTTCCTCTGGAATGTCTCCCATGCGCGCTTGAAAGAGCGTCGCCGCTTCTGACATTTTTGAAAGATTTCCTGTGATAGCGGTGGAATATCCCTGCCACTATCATCATCTTAGTCAGCTCTGGCGATCGTCAGGAGATGGTCGGAGGTTTGCACTGGTCTTTCCAAGTATCTCTTTAACAGATTTAAATGGAAAACCTTCTCCTTTCCTTGAATAGAGATCTGGTAGTTAGCCTTAGAAATCTTTTTCAGGACGGTAAACGGCCCGTGCCATCCGATCCTCAGTTTATTGTTCCCGGTAGGGAGTAACACCAAAACTTTCTCTCCTGCTTCCAGTTCTCTTTCTTTCGCGACTTTCCTGTATCGGTTAGCGTGCTTTGTGCGTGCTCGCTTAAAGTTAGTCGTTGCTAGGTCCCACCCTAGTTTCAACCTTTCCTTTAAAACCGACACATATTTACTTGCTGAGACAACTGTCTCATCCGCCTTCTCGTCTGTCAGAGACTGAAGTAAGGCTTCAAGTGTCCCCTTAATAGGTCTGCCGAATAAAAGCGTAGCTGGCAGAAATCCTGTGGAAGTATGAGGAGATTCTCTGTTACCAAATAAAGCTGCAGGAATACAAAGATCCCAATCTTCAGGTTTCACTTGTGCCAGTTTACTTAGCATCATATTGAGGTTTCCATTAGCACGTTCCACGAGCCCATTTCCGGCCGGAGTATAAGGCTTTGTGTAGATGTGTTTGGTCCTCAAGATCTTAACGATCTCATCCATCAACAGGTTTCGGTATGGAGATCCGTTATCCGTCAACACTTGTTGAGGGAATCCCAACCGAGTGAAAATCTGCACGAGGGCTTCTGCGACATGCTTGGCATCTGCGCATGTTAGCGGGATAGCTTCTGCCCATAAAGTGCATGTATCGACTAAGGTCAGGATGAACCTGTTCCTTCTTTTAGTCCTTTCGAAAGGCCCTAAAATGTCGATCACAACCCGTTCGAATGGTGTTCCCAATATTGGCATTTCACCCAACGAGACTGGGGGTGCTCGTTGCTTGGGTGGCACACGTTGGCACTGGGCACAGGATTTGACATATCTGATAATATCAGTATTTACTCCTGGCCACCAATAATGAGTGGTTATCCGTTGATTTGTGGCGTTCTGTCCCATATGTCCGCTGAAGGGAAGAGAGTGCCCCATTTCTAGGATTTGGCTTCTGTACTGTTTCGGTACTAAGAGCTGTATGTAACCTTGGTCAGGCTTGCCCGTTCTGCGATAAAGTACGCCATCCTTAGAAAAAAATGTCCCCGTGCTGTTTGGGTTCCTTAGCCATGGGCAGTTTCCTAAAGCAGGGTGCCAAAGTAGGGTCCTTGTATTGCGCTTCTTTAAGTTCCAAGGGTAACAAATTAGGCGCAGGCTCCCGTACCTTCTTGGTTTGCCCTCTTGTAGTTACTGCTGCCACAATCGGCTCTTCCGGTTTCCCAATACACACGTATCTCCCGCCACGTATGACTGGGTAGATGGGATCATCCATAACAGCCGCTTTGATCACACCTCTGACAAAATCAGAGTGGATCACCACCAATGCAATGGGAAGCGCTGTAGGTGCATCACTCTTACGAACTCCACAAAATTGGACGGTCTCTGCTGTCTCTTGACCGGGTTTGACCAGGTTTCTGGCAACAATGCAATCATAAGAAAGCCCCGTGTCAAATAAACAAGAAGTTTGGGAACCGTTCAATGTAACAGTACCTCGCGTTGAGGGTCTATCTCCAACAGGTTGGGAATCACTGTCAATAATTCCACCTTGCAAGACTGTTAATAATCATCCGATGCGTTTAGGCTCGGTGTGCTCACTCTGATCATTAGTCCCGTGCTCAGGGGTTCTGCCTTTGCCACCTTGACCTTTCTGGCCACGCTGCCATGAAGGGCGGTCGGGTTGATCAGACTGTTTGGGGTGGTTGGAGTACTTGTTCTTGTAGAACTTGGATTTTTCAGGAGGGGAGTTTTGAGGTCCAGTTTCTCTGTGGTTATTCTGATTAGAAGCATGAGAAGGTTGATCTAGATTATTTTTTCGAAAATGCTCCTCTGTCGGTTTCCGCTTTGTGGACGGTAGTTCAGCCAGCGCATTTTGATAACGCTCAGACTTCTCTAAGATGTCTTCGAGCTTTTCTGCACCCTGCTCAGCTAGAAATCTCCGGGTATCTGCAGACAATGTGTTCTTTATTTGTTCTGTTAAAACAAATTCCTCAAGACCTTCATAGGTAGAGGGGAGCTGCGAGAGCTCTAGGCACTTTGTCAGATAACCCTTCAAATGAGACGAGAACTGCTGAAAAGTTTCAGAATTCTCTTTCCTGCTGTTGCGAAACAGTTGCAGAAATTTGCGAGCGTTCATTTCAAGGCGCTCCAGTAACGCTTTCTTCAACAAGTCATAGTTGTCTTGTTGGCCACTTTCCAGTTTAGAATAAACATCGTAAGCAGAACCTTTAAGGGCCTGGGAAAGTTTCATACACCAACGCAACCTGTCTAAACCGTACAGAGTTGCAATTTTCTCGAATTTTTCTAACCATGTGTCAATCTTCTCATTAGGACAAGGGAAAGACTCAAGAGTGAAAGACATAGCGTTCAGTTGAAGAGTTGAGTGTTAGAAGGATCAGTTAAGGAAGAATGAGGAGGAGACTCTCCATTGCTGGAGGTAGAAGCAGCACCACGGCTTTGGAACTCTAGAGTCTTAAGCGCCAACTCGTGCTGTCTCTGTTTCTCTTTTTCCTCAAGCTGTCTCTCCTTCTCTCTTTCCTCATGCTGTCTCTCCTATCTCTCCTTCTCATGATGTCTCTCCATCTCTCTTTCCTCATGCTGTCTCTCCTTCTCTCATTCGTTCGCCCTACGAATTTCCATTTCCTCATCCATCTTCTTCTGCTGTAAAGCTTCAGCTGCTTTCCTCTCCGCATCGTATCTGTCCAGTTCGTCTCAGACAAACGCATTCGCTTCCTCTCCTTCCAGTCCCTCCTCTCTCGCTTCGTCCCTGAGGAGTTGTCTAAGCTTTGCCCTCTCGGCCATATTATGTTAGTGACTGAGACTAGTGGAGAAAGAAAATAGGAAAAAGGATACACTGGTTCCTACCACTTACGAGAAAATACCAAATAAAAGATGATATGCTTAACCCTGGGATACCTCCTCCAAAAATAAAATCTAACTATCGCTGCTATTATCGGCAATAAAGCACCTAATGCAAAACACGACTACGCCAAATAAATGGTAGTTAGGATTACTCACTGAAAGATAAGTTGCTGCAGTGGAAACAAAATAATTATTGCAAAAATTAAAGAGAAAAATGATCCCTTAATTTTAAAATCCACTATAAGTTTACCCCTGAAGACAGTTAGGGTGAGGGAGGCAATTAATCTGGACAAATAGTCCGAAACGCACTCCTTAGCTTTTGCTCAAACACCTACTTCTTCAAAACCCTGTGAATGTTATACACTCACCACTTTACCAGCGTTTAGTATTACAAATCAACAATAAACATATATTCCGACAAAATCCACCTTTAACTCAAATGTATAATGTTCAAATGCTGTGGAAAAAAAACTTATCAGTTTGTGTGGTCAGTACGCCCGAAAACAGATCGTTAGTCTAGGGGATAAATTATTATAAAATAAAACTCACAAGACAATCACACTCTTACTCTATTACAGAATAAAGAATCTTAAGTTCAAAAACCCGATAGACGAGTCCACATTTGTCGTACTCGTCTTCCTATTCAAAGTTCAAAAATCCGTCGGGCGAGACCCCATTTGTCGTAGATTTTAGATAGGAGAATTAAGACTTGGGTTGGTCCCTTCTGTATAGGTTGGAATGAGTGATAGTCACAATGAGAGATAGAAATACAACATAGATTTCCACGAGTGAGGTGGTAGAATAGTGATAGAGGCTGTCTCTGAGAGCGGAAAATCTTCTCTCTCTCTCACCTATCTTCTACGACAGATCTAAAGTAGTCAGACAGTCTAAACACAGATAGATATATTACATATATTTCTATCTACTCACGGGCACGCACATACACGTGACGACAGTTAAACACACAGACGTGGGAAATCTATAACAATGAATATATATATTATTAGAACGAGCTGACCAACGCACTGATTTAGTTCAAGAGAGATTTTTATTATTATAATATAAAAAAAACTTCTCACAACACCAAAAATTTCATCAAGGAAAAAACATATACAAATAGTCATAAAATTCCAGAAATATGTTACATGGATAGTAGCCCGTTAGAATCTTACTCTAGGTTTAGCCCACAGCCCCGTTAAGAGAACAGTTGATGGCCCAAAGAGTTATAGATACATAGGGTTGAGTCTAAGAGGTTTCTTTCTTTCTCGTAAATGTATGAACAGAGTTGGATAATCTGATTAAGCCTAAGAAAAAGAAACTCTAGCATTAGTAACAAATTCTGCAGATTAAAAAGTTAAGACAGCAAATGGGTGACAATAATACAACGGTAAAATAACACTCAGACCTGCGTACACTCTTATTCATTCAGCCATGGCCATGTGCTCACAGTTATACTTACAGCTTTGCTTGCTGCCTCTGGGAACATAATAAATTCTAGGACCTTCACACAGACCCGTAAATGCAGTTCTCGACCAAGAAATCCCCAGTTCCAACAAGACGTACTGAATTTCTCTGTCTCAAGGAACGATTCCTTGGGTGTTCTTATTTTTCGGATGTCTGTTAAGTCACATAAAATTTATCCAGGCACGAAAGTTAGCAGAGCACAATGTTATTAGCTTTGGTTTCAGAATTTTAGGAATGTCAGATCGGTGTCTACTTTCAGGAAGGTACTATATTTGGTCACCACAATACTAGTCAAAACTCTGTCGGAATGTTTCTGATATTTGCTTGCCACAACGGGCTGAACTGTACTGAAGAGTTATTTTGGAAGAATTAATTCTGGCGCGAAGGCCTCTTACTTCATTTAACTGTTAAAAGTTCAAGTAATGAAAGTGATTAGTTTCTTCACAAATAATGTTCACGTACTAGAACGCTGGCAAAGTTGGGTAACACAGTTACACTATATAAAAAAGAAGAAAACATATCAAATAATTTACATATATGTACTCAATATAACTTACATTTTAAACGGCAAGCCTACAACTTGACTTGTTATTTAAAACTTCCCGTGAAGTAAGTTATATAAAAATCGATCATCAGGAATTAGGAATATCTGCGTATTCCGTCAATATTCACTGATGTCGCATCTAGCATTTATCAGTTAGTTTAGAAAAATATGATCTCGTCTGATTACTTAGCAGTAAAATTAACTTCATTATAGCTACATTATTGTTTAATACTAGAAATTATAATTTATACTGCTTTCCACTGAAACACGTCACTAGAAAATAATACAGACTTATAAATTTGGCACTCTGCGCAAAATCTAGTAAAATGAAATCGGCGATTTAACACTTTATCACTTCACAAAATACTAGAGATCTATTATATATAATATTTTACCTCAAACACAGAAGTACTAAGAACTTAAACCACTTCGACCAAACTAAAGGCCATCTCTATTAACAGAGATTATTTAGAAATCGAACGAAGGCTAGTTCTGTCTTTACTGCGAAGTTACTGAGTGAAAATGAAATAAAGTTTCAAACTTGGGTTAATATTTTAAACCAGACAAAGGATGAACTATTATTTCGTAGAACGAAATGCTCTCCCCTTTCCGGCTTTAACGATAAGTTTAACACCTAACATGTCGTAACTGCCACCTACTGACCAAGATGTACGCGTGTCAGTTTCAAATCCCCAGACTATATGTCTGCTCTACGCCGTATAGGTGACAGTTTTAACGCCTACCTAAGCGCTCAGCCCAATGCAACTCGTTGTTGACCGGTGAAAAATGCAGACGGATGTCGGCTCTCTCCTAGCATTCTCACGCGTTTACGTCGAGAATCTAACTCAGGAGTGTCGTGTCATCTGAAGGTGCAGACCCAAGTCGGCTCGATGTCTGAGATAGCTGCAACTTAATTGCCCTTCTCGTCTGACTGACATCTATGTAATAGAATCATTATTGCGATTTTCCGTTTAGGTAACGTTAAGGAATAGTATGAAAATATATTTCGCAAACGAATGGATGCAAAATATACAGGAAAAAGAAATAAAAAGAGATAACAAAATTAAAGAATTCGGGTGAAAGAATAGGAAGACGCTATAGGCAATTTAATGATCAAAACCTACGTGACAACGTACAATACATTTTAGACAAAAGAACTTGGTCAGCTCTCTCTGACCAACCTAGCTCCTCCACTCTAGTTTGATGGAACAATTTGTACTAGTTTTCTTTTCTTTTCCCTAATGGCTGCTACGCCTCTGCCATTTCCACTGATCTTTTTCCATAGAATATGATGGGTGATATGATTCATGATGACACCTATATGTTCTTTTGTATGTACCTCTCTGGTAGCTTATTATATAATGGATAACCTATAGGCCCTGCCTGAAAATGATGAGGACCTATGTACTTACTAGTCGTGATGGATTTCCATCTAGCAGTATTTCACACTCCAATTTATTTTAAATGAAAGATAAATAATATTCTTCTTACCACAAATTTCAATGAAATACACAAGTAATACGTTGACTGGCAATATGAATAGATTTTAGTTCACTTCTGCCTTTGTCCAGACTGCTGAGATATCGAATGTACACAGCACTGCTGTTCTCAACGCATCTTGCTTCTACAACTATTTTGATCAAATGGCGTCTAAGCCTTCTAAGTTTAAACGCAGCTTACCAAAGCTGGCCAATGACTATGCATATCTTGCAAAACAAAAATTCAAACTTCTTTTCCGATACTCTGCATATATAATTCTATTTTGAGGCTAGCCAATACTCTTGTTCCTAACTCCCTCCTACTACCAATCAAATCAAAGGCTTCCTCCTATCCTCATTTCCCCCAAAAGGCGAGCGAGATGTTATCTTTAGTTTCAAAAAATAAGCAGATATGTTTGTCAGTCCGTCTCCTACGATATGGTTTTATGGCATTATCTAAGTTATGTATTGTACGTTTTCGTAATTGAAAATAGATTATTGCTCAGAAAACTACCGGACACCAAACTAACTAAGTTTTATTTTCATATCTCTATTATTAAGAAATTTCATATTTTTATATTTTTTACACGTTAGTCATGCATATAATTTCATTTCAGTAATCCGCCATATTTCCTCCTTTTGTATCGTGTTCAAACTGAAACCACTAACCCGTGACGTGAGAATGAGTGCTAACTTACAAATTTTCCATTGCCTGTGTGTGTATACATGTTCCACAGCGTGATGCAAAGACTGCTTTTGGGTGTCGCCTTTTCTAACTTTGCCAATGCACTATTTCCTGTTCGCGTCAAATTGTGATGCAAAAACTGCATGCAGATGGCAAATCTTCTGTCACTCCGTTGTTCCTGCTCGCGTTTTCTTCTGTCCATCTAGAGCAAAATACACGGCGCTTGGTTACAGCAAGGCACACTTTTCTGTCTTTCGTCCATGATCACCCCTTTCCTAAATGCATAAGCGTCGAGGCAAAATGTTATGAATAGTTTTCTAAGGACAGAAGAAAACGGTAGCATTTCCCCTGCAATACAGTCGGCTAATATTCAGCACGCCTTATGGCGTAGGTTAGAAGACGCGTTACAACTTTCCTATTCTTATGTATACCTTATTTTGACTATAAAATTCTTACAAATTTATCGGTGTATCAGGGATTTACGACATAGGGGAAGAAAACCGAGCAACGGTTATAAATCACTTGAAGGTTCAGAAGCTGAAGAAAATATCCCATTTAAGTATTGAAAATAAAAGGCTCAACTACTTTTACTGAAAGTTAAGGAAGCGAAAGTCAAAGTAACCTAGGTCGAGAACCACACGGGATTTTATTGTGTCTCACACGATTACGGAGAGAGATAAGGAAAGTACGGATACATGCAGAAAACTACCTTCAGAATAAAAGACACTGATTTGATTCCAGCTGCATTTGTTTATTATGTTTTCTGTAAATAAACTATGTTATTGGACTCGGCTGAGGTATGCAGAGTTTTGTCGAGTTGAATTCAAGATTACAGCTCTGTTAGTAAGTACACCACTATAACACCTTACAACAGCATCGAGACAAGAACGAACCTGTCGTATCTCTAAAAAAATAAACATCTCTAGTGGACGGCTAGTAACTAACTTGCTAGATAGAGAGAACCAGTCATATATATATATATATATATATATATATATATATATATATATATATATATATATATATATATATATATATATATATATATATATGTACTATTAATTGAAGCCGTGACTATCTCACGGTCACATCTAGATACTATTAAATTGGTACCGTAACCAACTCTCGATTTGTATCCCTAACACAAGAGTACCCATAACAGAAGAACGACCTCAATGAGACTTGTTGAAATTTTGAAATGGATCCTTATCATGACCAAGTACTTCAACAACAACAAATGTTGACCCAGCAACAAGCACAACAGATGTTAGCCTAACAACAGTCCCAACAGATAGCACAAATGCAACATCAACAACCATTGATTAACCATGTAATAGAACCCTTACCTTCGGAGTCGGACCACACTATGGCAGCATTACAGCGCATTACTGACACGCTAGTAATGTAGACCACTAGGCAAAATATACCCAAATTCGCTCAGTGATCATCCCTTTTGGTGGAGACCCCAAGTCATTTCGACGCTGTATCATGGACATGGATAAGTTTGCAACCATGATAAAGGCCAACTCCGATGTTGACAGAATAAGAATAGCATTTTTGTCCTCAGATTCGTTGGTGACAGATTTTCTAAGGCGGCGAACCAAGACATACCCAACAGAGACATACGACTCTTTAAAAAAGGAGCTCATACAGAGATACTCAGACGTGATCGATACTCAACACGCTTGGTCACAGCTTCGTAAAATTAAGCAGGAGAAGGGAGAAACAGTACAATTTTATGGAGATCGATTATTAAATTTAGCAGAAGAAGCATGTTTGGACGGTGCTGTGACATCTCAAGAAATTGAACGACACCTAGTCGGCATTTTTGTTGATTGCCTTTACTCAGATAATCTCAAGCTTCATCTGATCCGCAAAGACACTAAGACTATAACCGAAACAATACAAGCAGCGGTTACAGAAGACAACGTCCGCAAGAGATTTACACAAAGAATAAGTAGAGAGACCAGGTTCGAACCACATCCTGAAACCGATCCCATGGAAATTGGCCATTCTCGTCAACAGTGGAGAAGGAATGACAGTCTTAAAAATCACTCCCACCCCAGACAGGACCATCAACAGCACGAGTATAGAAATACTGATTATATACCACCACGCAAACCACAACAGATTCATAATGTACCCCAGATACATTGCTACAATTGGGGCAAGCCAAATCATATTGCCAGGGTTTGTCGAGCAAGACCCAACAGCAACAAGATAAATAGCGTCCCTAACCACTGGGATAGCCTCAACAACAGAACAAGGCGTATAGCAGTGAGAAACTTCACAGACGAAATAAGAGAAGGAACAACGTGGCAGAAAAACAATGTGACGACAAGAAGTGAAAAACACTGTAGAATCACATTAGACAACGGACAGGAAGTACACATATGTCTAATATGCTTGGAAAAGAGAACCAACAGTGGGCAAAGTGAGAATGTCAGACGACCAGTTCGAAATCTACGAACTATAAACACCGTACAGCTGAAAGTGCATACAGCGACACAAACGGAAAAAAGAGCTTCAGTTTCAACACACAACAGGGACACAACTACCAAGACGAAGAAGGGAAATAGCAATGCGAAGTCACAAAGAAACAAAGAAGCAGGAACTTATCACAGGAATAACATGAGAGTCTACCCGCACTACACAGAAACAGTGCATCGGTGTCCGCAACGTCGTTCACATGATCACAACCATCACTCCCCACCCCTCATCAGCCCCAACATACTCCCCGCGCAGCCCCTGTTGCAACCCCAGTGATTATGTGAAGCTGACATTTGATGATAGAAAGAGACATACAATGGAACCCAAAGAACAAGCACACCAGATAGCCCATCGAAATGCCACTAAAGCGTACGACAAACGACAACGAACTCACGATAAGAACGCATCTTTCGAGAAATTCTAAGTATGCTAACCTGTTTATTACAGAAAGCACACTAGAATGTCCAAGTTGGACAATCGCTGGATCGATGGATTCAAAATACTTGAGCAGACTTCCCACACGAATTATATCCTGTGGAAAGAAGAAGATAACCAGACGCAGAAGGCACATGTGACACAGAGAAAAAAAGATGACCATAAGCCCATACCGAAACCTAAAATTACCACTGACAGACAACCTAGAAAAGCTACCATGTACTATCTACCATCCAGTACGACACTTAATAGTACGTCGGACGAAGACGATGTTGAAGCAGAAAGTACAGAAACATACCAAGTACATTGGATGACGCTGTTCGTCGATTGCGAAGATATAGTCAAAACTCTACAAGTGAAGAAGATATACCACTTGCAGAACTTCGTGAAAGACTGGTTTACCGTGATGACAGATTACAACGTGAACCACAAAGCAACTCCGAGACCAGTGGAAATAATAGCATACAGTCATCCCTAATAATACCGAACCAAGTTTGCTACAGATCTGAACATCCCACGACCAGTCATCAACAGTCCAACTCAGTTTGGAGTAGTTCTGACATTATACCTCTAAAACAACGTCAAGAACACTCACAGTGGAGCAGTACAGATAATGTACCCCTTTAACAGCTTCAGGAGAGAATGGTAGGCCGGCTGCAAAACCCCCCGAATACCAACGTTCGGCTACCAATAGGAGCAGAATCAGACTCTGAATGTGTGTATCAAACTACTGATACAGAGAACGATAAAGTACCTTCCCCACCACGACTAGTTGAGTCCGATATCGATACCTTAAGTGCAATTAGAAAATCAGACAGTATGGATGGCGAACCCCAAATCGACATCAGGTCGACAGCAAAAGACCATATGCATCGTCACCAGAAGATTCAGCACCCATCACAAAGTACAACTGGCTCCCGCAGGAGCACGTCCGGTATAAAGTCATGAGAAAGCGACGCCAGACGAAAAGGAACAAGTCAAAAAGAACTCTACAACCTATTCCTCCGCCACAGTCTATTACATCCTCTTTGCGAGCAACATGTAACACAGCTACCATTTCTTCGCCTACGCAAGCTTACGATAGCAGACTCTCGGAGCGAGCAATAGCGCTCTTAGAAATCGCTAAACTGCTTTAAATTAGCTAAGGCGTTCCCTCTTCATAGCGCCCAACCGATATGATACTCCCTCATCATAGTATCCAACGTAGTACGTACTCTTCTCTACACAGTACGCGACAGTTTATACCAATATTATTTTTTTCCTTTTAGGATATTTAACATTAACTAATCTTATGTACAAAGCGCAAGAGTTACTCATACACGCTTCTTAAACTATGATGACCTTTGAGGCTCACGTAGGCATGCTAAGACTTTATCGCATACTCTATATTTTTTTTTCTCAAACCAGTGGATTTATAGGTCAGTTTCGACCAGCTCACTAACTGCCTTCCATCAACCCCGTTTTAAACCCCACCGAACTGAAACCCAAATTATCACCACGCTGACGTTCCTTAGTAGGACTTTTGATTCATCGCGGTAAATGGCGTATTGCACAGTGACGTTTAAACCCCCAGACACCAGATACGAGAATATTATACCATTTTATTATTGTTGCATAGAACCCCGTTCATCCAAAAAGAACATACTTAGGAATGATTATCTGATTAGTAAGATTACAAGGTACTTTGATTACAAGCAATTATAGCAGTATGCAAAATGAAGGACAGTGTTACTGAATATCCATACGATACTAAGTAAATTTTGTGGAGACCTATGGGGACTTACTAATGTCCATTTTCATGAATGTTGTAGTTTTTTTTTCTTTCTCATATGTGCAGACTTTTATGATATTGTTAGGAAGACATCAAAAAAAAATTTTAAACCGTTGTTATTGATTGAACTCATAATAGATCATTGTTCTGAGCAATAAGAGAGTTATTCTGCTAGACACCTGATTAATAACTCAGACTGTAGGGTGCATTCATAGCCACAATCTGTCGGGCACAGTAAGCAGTCAATACTATCATCTACTTCTTTTACCTCTTCCTTTGCATCCAGGCTACCATCGGTCGAGCTTGCTCATTAGAGTTGCTCTTTCTAGTAGTTTTGTTAACACTTTTGTCTTTACTCACATACACAGTTAATAAAGAACAGTTGTAAATAAACAATTTTTCCTTTTTTATATTTAATTTGGTGTTTTGAGATATTTTGCCTAACTTATGCTAAGTATATATTCTTGACTACGAACGACCATAAACACACTTGTACGTATTATTCGCTTTTTTGAAAATAAAAGGCTACTTTATAACCACGTACAGTTCAGATCAACTTGAAATCTTTAGTATATTCATTTGCTTGTACAACCGATATATCAAGAAAAAAAATAGCATCCCATTATAATATGGTCACTCAGACGAGTGTTATAGACACAATATATCCTGACAAAATACGGATCAGAGTGGCAGGATAGTTTTCGACATTCTAAATATTTTTTTTTTACTATGGTAGTGTTTCCACGCCATAAGCATTTATTACTCCTGTATGTATTCCACTTACTCTTTAAGTTCAGATATGTTTAGTTTCCTAAAAAAATTACTGTTGTATAACTTGCTCACACATCGTAGCCAAGATCATGATTGCTGACTACTTTTAAGGCCAAGCAGTTTATATATGATAGGTGTATGTTACCTCAGTCAAAGAGACTGTTATAATTGTTCACCTTCTATAATTACCTTTGTTATACAGTTGGTTTGTTTATATTGTAATGATTTTATGCAGGCATCCACTAATGTATATATAATTACGCCATACATCTACGAGAGCGTTGTATACTTACGAGGGCTTCTGTTTATCAACCATGTTCGTGTAGCGAATATATTTTCGGTTTTCTTTTAGTAGAAGACTTTTTTCTTTTTTTTAACATTTATGTGTTTGTTTTTTTTTTTGGTTAACATTTTTTTTTAGGGTCTTAGAAATTTTTTTGATAGAACGCAAATGTCTCCCTACGGGATACATTTGTGTGGCCCGGGACCTATTTGTGACAGTGAGGCCTATTACCCCAGCATTATCCTTGCCAATGAAATAAGTGCATACATTTTAGTAGGTTCCTAACTGTGTTTGTGCCATAGACATATGTGGTTATCCGGCAAAGTCATGGGGCCTTCTTTAAAAAAAATTACATACACACATAATTAGAATTTTTGCATGCAAAAATACATTTTATTACACGCGCAAAATTTGTTAAGCCTACACAGAGTCATACAGAAACATAAAAATAATCTGTAAAAAGAATGTATTCCTTTAGAAACACAAATCAATGATAATTTTCCGAGTAAAAGTTTTGGTAGAATTATTATTCACATTTTTACATTATGTACATGGACCTCCAAGAACTCTTCTCATGTACCCTCAAGTGGTCCGTCGACCACAAGTTAAGAAGCCATGTTTTAGAATGAAGCAGAAGGTCTAGACTCAAGTCTGATTACCATTTCATGGTGATGAAACAAACTTAAAGCGTGATACTGATTTTTTTTTTCAAAATTCGTGTCAATACATTTATCAGTCATATGTAACAGAATAATATTTCAGAATATCATTCATATTAACATTAATATTTCGTAAACCATGTGTTTAAAAAAAATATTATTCGCTTTTCCAAGAAAAAGCAATCATGTAAAGGTGGGTGAAAATTAAAACACATATATGGTATTCAATTAATTTAGTCACACATACCCAACAGACTGATGTTGACTGAATCTTTGAAACCTTGATTAACGAAGCAGACGATGTTGATAATATTTGTAACGATACCAAAGATGTTAACTATCTGACACGCTACGCCAAAGAAAAACCATGAAAATATTATTCTTGCTTGGTCATTTATAACGAACATTTCTCTGGATGAGTCTCCATCATCCGACAGGTTTAATATCTCCATCTGCATGCTTGCTCTCACAGTCTTTGTATCATAGCTTAAACAAGATACACTTTGGATCTTAAATTTTGCAACTCTGTGTCTTCACAATTTAATATTATTGCTGTCCTCGACAAGAGTATTGCTGTATCTGATGGGAAATTAACAGTTTAGAAGTAAATAAAAAAATTAAAACATATTAAATAACTGAATGCGATGACTATTACATGTCTTATTATTTTGATTTTCTTGAATTCAGTTAATTGGCAATGTCCGTTGTGAATGGTCGATTAAAGCGTATATGCCTTCTTTTTTTTCTAATTATCATAAGCGTAATAATAAAAAAATGACTAAACAATCTTGCTTTCCCAATAATAAAATACACAGTGAAGCTGTTAGTTATAGTACATTCAGAGAATGTTAAAATTTAGTACAATAATTACAGCAGCCACAACAAAGAAATTTACATAGTGTTTTTTTTTTTTTTTTACTTTATAAATGCTGCAAGTTTCAACATTGAAATAGCTGTTAACTGTTACTTTCCCACTCGGAACACATAAGTCGTGTTACTTACGTTTCAAAATATAAAATAACACTTAAGTTACTATTTAAGTGACAAGTAATGTTTAGTGCGTCATTAGTTAAATAAGAGTGTTTTATGGGGGGTGGCATACCAGTGCACAACAGAACCTCAGTGACACTATGCAATTTTAGAACCGATTATATTTTACAACGTTTTAAGACACTGAAATGTAATAATTTACTCCTTAACATTTACCATTCTTAACATAAATAAATTAATATCTACATAATACTCTATAACTCCGTTAACTCATCATTACTTCCACATTCTATGCTAAGAAGATAAAGATTTTCTAGGACGCAGTAATTCCTTATTTTAAAATATTTAGAAACAAATTAAGCATTTCCAGACCAAATAAGTCATTTGCTTTTCTATATAGTGCAATCAAAGACTGTCTAGATCTAACATTCAAACATGAATAGTGTGTTATCAGAAAATAATGGTGTAATTACAACCTTAAAACTATATCATTTCAAGTGGAGACAGCGAAGTTGTATTATTACTGGTAACGATTTAATGATCCCCAAACAAGGCTAAACACAAAAATAAGGGAAACCCGAGGCCTGTGAACAGTAAATAAATATTACACACACATAAAGGTATGTTTTCAGGCACTCGTGAGAAATGAAGAAGTAGACAACAGAACAAAACAAACGTGAGTTGCTTATCGGGAAATCGAACCCAGGACCTTCCGTGCAGCACCACCGCCTAGCTACGGAAGCGAATCACACTATCCTCTCTGCCATCTAAGCACCACAAAAATAGTGCTTCAATGAGAGCGCGACCCTCAACATATATCACCCGAAATTTACCTAGGGCAATCAAGCCTATTAATGACGCAATCACTTCTGTTGTTCCCCTATTATACAGTATAGGTCAGATTACACAAGACACAGATCTTAATACTATGTATAGTAAATAATAGAAGACTAAGAACAGTAAGTACAGGACAGAGGCTTGGTTTGGTATTGTATAAACGTTTAAACGCTTAAAGAAGGGAAACTCGAGGCCTGTAAACAGTAAGTAAATATTACACACACATAAAGGTATGTGTTCAGGCACTTGTGAGAAATAAAGAAGTAGAAACTAGACAACAGAAAAACAGCAGACGTGAGTGGCTTACCGCGGAATCAAACCCAGGACCTTCCGTGCGGCACCACCGCCTAGCTACGGAAGCGAATCCCACTATCCTCTTTGCCATCTAAGCACCAAAAAATTGTGCTTCGATGACAGGGGTTATTAGCACTACATACTTACTTACTTAGTCGTTCCTCTTCTACCTTGAGGTGTAGAAGTTTGTAAGAGAGAGCGCCATACTATTCTATCGGCTGTCTTCCTTTTGGCTTGGTTCCATTCTAGTCCTCGGTCCTTCAAAGATTGTCTAATGTTGTCTTCCCAGCGGACTTTGGGTCGTCCTGGAGGTCTGGATCAATGGCTCTTAGTTTCCTATGCTTGCCGTGGTAGCCGCTCTTCTTCCATTCTGCAGACATGGCCAAACCATCTTAGTTGGGACGGTTCTACTTGGGTCTGCAGGGGTTGTGTTTTTAGGCCTTGACGTATCGTTTGGTTGCGGACCATGTCTCTGCTTGTTACTTCAACCACCTTCCTCAGATATTTATATAGGGCAGTCCAGCCTATTAATGACGCAATCACTTCTGTTGTTCCCTTATTATACAGTATAGGTCAGATTACACAAGGCAAAGACCTTAATAATGTGACTAGTAAATGATAGAAGACTAAGTATTGTATAAACGTTTAAACCCATCAGGAAGGGAAACTCGAGGCCTGTAAACAGTAAGTAAATATTACACACACTTAAAGGTTTCAGACACTCGTGAGAAATAAAGAGGTACCTACATATCAAAACTGATAACGTTGAAGGTAAAGACAATGATATCTTCTTCTTCTTCGTTCACCCTCAGATGTCAACTTGAATACAAGGGGATTGACATAATTCTTAGGCCTGACCATGAAGGTGTCACAGGAGGAAGATGAAACTTGGCACATTTAAAGTTCATCATATTTGCACTGTATGTGTAAAGTACGCGTTTGTTTCTTCAATGAGCTTTCCCGCTACGGTACACGGCGCAATGTACCCCATTGACCGGATCTGCTGCTCCAAAGATTTGACAAAACCATGGAAAAGAAGGAGGCCAGAGCTGTGATAAAATTTCTGATGTTTCAGGGAAAAACACCTACATTTTTGGGAGACCATGGTGACAGTAGATGAGACTTGGGTACACCATTATGACCCCGAATCTAAAATTGCCAGCATGCAATGGAAAACCCCGGGGTCCCCAACACCTGTCAAACCGGGGCGCAGAAATCTGTAGGAAAAGTGATGCTGACTGTTTTTGGGACGGCAAAGGTGTCCTTTTAAAAGATTATCTGCCTCGTGGCAACACAGTTAATGGACAGTACTATGTAGATCTTCTCACAAAACTAAGAAAGGTTGTGACCAGGAAACGAGGGATAACGCGCACTCAAAATCTTCCTTTGCTACAAGACAACGCGCCCTCTCACAAAGCACGGCTTGTGCAGCTAGCAGCCAACGATTTGAATATTGAAATTCTTCCACACCCACCATATTCTCCAGATTTGGCTCCATCAGACTTTATTCTATTCCCAAATCTTAAAAAACAGCTAAAAGGAAATCATTTTGACAGCGATGAAGAGGTTATACTGGCATGTGATGACTGGTTTAGTTTGAAAAATAGGGTGTTCTACTCCCAAGGTCTTTTCAAGGTCAAGCAGAGATGGCAGAAGTGTGTCAATTCAGACGGTGGCTATATTGAAAAGGAATAAACACTATACAAAATTTCAGCTCTCTGTGACATGTCCTTCATGGTCAGGCCCAAGACTTATGTCAATCCCCTTGTATGTTCAAAGAAAGCAGTGGTCAGCCTGAGGCTATTGATATCTCCGTAGATTTTCTCCAGGATGAAGAGGTTATACTGGCATGTGATGACTGGTTTAGTTTGAAAAATAGGGTGTTCTACTCCCAAGGTCTTTTCAAGGTCAAGCAGAGATGGCAGAAGTGTGTCAATTCAGACGGTGGCTATATTGAAAAGGAATAAACACTATACAAAATTTCAGCTCTCTGTGACATGTCCTTCATGGTCAGGCCCAAGACTTATGTCAATCCCCTTGTATGTTCAAAGAAAGCAGTGGTCAGCTTGAGGCTATTGATATCTCCGTAGATTTTCTCCAGGAATGGGGCTGGTGATAGCTTTATGCGTGTTCCTCATATGTTGGGCACTTTTAAAGCAGATGTTCGGCAGTTATTTTATCAGTGCCACAGTAGTTCCTATCTTTAATTTGTTGAATAGATGGTATCTCAATCTGATATGACCTGTGCGAAGTCTTAAGATTACCACTTGTTCACTTCTGCTGAGCTGATAATACGGATTATTTTTTGTGTGGCCTGGATTCTCTTCTTCCCACTTGTGCCTGTACCTGCGCTTGATAAATCTCTTGGCCTCCTCATAAGTTATATATGTGTCAAGTTGAGGAAGCTTTCCCCCTTCCTTTGCCAATCTGTCAGCCTCTTCATTTACATGGATGTTGCAGTGAGAAGGGACACACTGTATAAAGACTCTTTTGTATTGCTGACATAGTCTGTGAAGTGATGCTCTTAGGTCATCCAGTTCAGCATTACTTTGGCTTTTCAGCGTTGTAATCACTGATAGCGCATCTGAGAATATAACTACTGATCTCTTTCTTCTGTCATTATAATTTCTGATGCAGTTTGTAAAGCCTCTGTCTCTGCTCTGAAGTTACTTGAAAATTACCCTATTGCGACTGCTATCTTTTTTTGTGTGCCATTGCTTAAGCTCAGCAAGACTCCTCCACCCCCATCTTCTGTTGCAGTGGTGGCCAAGCTAAGGTTGGCCGAGGGCCAGATTATGGTAAAGGGTAACACCAGAGGGCCAGACCTATAAAATCCTTAAAAAATAACGTTCTGAGATTTAGTTTTACATATATAATGAACCACGTACAGAAAGCAACTGCAAACTACTGTGCTGCACATCTGCCAAGACATGTATACCAGTCTTCGGACTGAAATTACTGTGAAAAATATATAACGAATCTGTTGTTTTAATTTGTTTTGTAATTTGTAATATGACATGTAATTATTTATTTCAAACATACATTTGTGTGTTATTTCATTGTGAAGAGTGTGGCTTATCAAAACCTTTCACCAGTGATTTGAAGTCTACTTCCATTTGTGACGTATCAATTCTGAGAACTTGGGATAATACAGAGTCAGTTAATCTGTTTCTGGTCTTGGATTTGATAAGCTTCATGGCAGAAAATGTTGTCTCACAAAGATATGTGCTACCAAATATAGAGCACACTTTTAGTTCTCATTTTCTCAGAAGTGGGTAAAGTTCCTTTGGTAGTAATTTCAACACATCAGCTCCAGTTGCTTCTGTTGTGTTGATGAATGGGTCACATTGGAGTTCACATAACTGTGATTGTAGTTCTGCTGGCTGAGACTCCACTGTGCACTTGAATGGGTTGTTAAAAAGTTCTATTTGTGGACGAAACATCTCAAAATCTTGAAATCGACGATCAAACTCAGAAATCAGCTGTTCAATGTCATCTGTGTACCTCCTGAAGTTAACACTCTCTTTCTCAGACAGCTGCTTACAACAAGGAAAATGAAAAAGTTCATTCTTTTGCAAAGACAGACTAAATAGGCTCAGTTTCTTTTTGAAGCCATCAACATAGCCCATCATTTGAAAAATTGTTTGCCTTTTTCCTTGTAACTGCAAATTCAGTACATTCAAATGTTGTGTTATATCTGTGAGAAATGCCAAGTGCTGAATGAAATGAATATCTTTGAGTTTATTTTGAAGATCAATTGAACATGGTAAGTTGTCTCGCAGGAAGTCAAATATTTCATCCTTCAGTTCACAATATCTTATTAAACATTTTCCTCGACTAAGCCATCTCACCTCAGCATGAAGCAGGAGATCACCGTAAACAGAATCCACTTCTTCTAAAAATGCAAGGAACTTCCTGTGAGTTAGAGAGCTGTGTCCTCCTCTGATCAAATTCGTTATTTTCACTACAGTAGCCAAAGTGTCTTTTAGGTTTATGGATTTTGCACAAAGGGCCTCTTGGTGAACTATGCAATGTAATGTAGGCACGTCAATTTTATTTTGCTTCAAAAGTCCAACAAAACCAGCATTTTTCCCAACCATAGCCTTGCAACCATCGGTACATTCAGCAGACAATTTTTCAAACCCACCATATTCTTCCATGGCATTTTGAACTGCAGAAAATATGTCATCCCCTTTACTTGTGCCATGCAAAGAGCAAACTTTCAGTAATTCTTCAGAAACAGTAAAGTCTTCCTGGATCACTTTAACAAAAATAAGAAGCTGGCTAGTGTCTGTGATGTCTGTACTTTCATCAATCGCCAGTGAAAAGTATGGACAATTTTCAATTAAAGATTTCACTTTCTGGGACAAATGCAAACTAATATCTCCTGTTCTCCTAGCTACGGTTTGTTTTGAAAGAGGTACATTTTGAAATTCTTTTACTACTTTTTCTTCATTGAACGCTTCTGCCATTTGAACTGCACACTTTTTCACAAACTCTCCATCAGTAAACGGCTTTTTTGCTTTTGCAAGCTCATAACTAATCACATAGGACGCCATGAGCGATGATTCCTGAATCTTATTTACATAACTAAAGATACTCTTTTGCTGATTCAGTTTTTTCTTGAGTTGTTCAATCACAAGCTTTCTCGACTCGCTGCTATGCTCGTCGTTGTTTTTCTGATGATTTATGATATAGAGAAATTTCAAGTTATATTCCTTCACCCCTGCTAACAGTTGGGCGCAAACTAAGCACTGAGGTTTATTATCCTTATTGAGAATGTACAAATAATCAAACTCCCATTCTGGTTTAAATGCGCGATTTTCACTGTCCACTTTCCTATACTTAGAAAACATTTTTTTACAAATGCAAACTCTTATACATGAAAACGTGCACAACAGCTACAAGCCCAGAAGTGTCACTGGCTGATTTATACTTTAACACACTTCACAAGACCAACTGTGCACCTCAACTCCTTCCTATAGAAATGTACCTACAATCCACCCCTACTCCCACGATCACTTTCCCATACCGATGCTAAAGACAAAGCAACATCATTGGATCTCAGAGACTTCCGACAGCAGAAAAGATCTGTCATTGCTTTCAGTTTCTCATTATCAAAGTCGGTACCGACACTGTCTTCGCCTGTCCACATGCACGATCAGAGATTTGACGTTATCATTTCCGTTTTATCGGCACTGTCTAGTACAGCTCAATTGGTATGATAGAGAGAGAGAGAGAGAGAGAGAGAGAGAGAGAGAGAGAGAGAGAGAGAGAGTTGATGGTGTTGTGGGCGGTGGGGAGATGTTAATCGTACATTTTGGGTCTTTTTGGTTTTGTTTCTGTTGCCTGTGCGTGCTATTTTGTAATATTTCTTTAGCACAGTGGTCGGAGTATACAGTAATTTTCAATCAACAATAAGAGGCATGCCAAAACAGGTTGGCGGGCCGGTCAAAACTGGTTGGCGGGCCGGATCTGGCCCGCGGGCCGTAGTTTGGCCACTTCTGTTCTGTTGCATTAGTTGCTGATCCATCTGTGTATGCATATTTTGTGGTTAGGACTCTCCTTTCTGTTTCATTTCGGCTGTTCTTTCTCTCAGTACCAGGAACGTTTTCTATCATTTCAGGGAAGCACTGTTGTTTCCAAATTGGTAGCTTGTGTGCAGTACATATGGGCATAGCTGTTGATATTGCGTTAATTGGGTCTGCTCTCATCTTTGTTTTGACTGTCTCTACAAAGTTGCTTCGCTTCAGTCTTCTCCTTCCAAGTGCATATATTCTCTTGTGCATTGGGTGGTCTATCAGCCTCCTGAATTTCTCGGTTTGTTGCTGGGCTTTGCTATCTCTTCTATCCTCCATAGACTGGAGGTGAGTAATCGTTTCCAACTCGTCAATGGGTGTTGACTTCATGCCCCCTGTTATGATTCTCAATGCTTGGTTTTGGGTTCTCTTTATTTTGTCAAAGTTTGACTTAGCTAACGTTGACCATGCTGCAATGCCATATTCTAAGACTGGTCTCTCTCGCCCAGTATATAGCTTCTTTACTACTCTCTCGTCTATTACCCAACCCCAGCCAGCAAGTTTTTTCATGATTGCCATTCTCCGCCTTCCTCTTGTCCTGGCTTTTCAATCTGGGTTTTACAAGTCAAGCGGCGATCAAAGGTAATGCCTAGGTAGTTTGGGTTTTCATCCAGATGTAAATTTTTCCCATTAAGTACGAATTTGGAGATCTGTTGTTTGTTTGAGAGAGAAAACACTGTGTATGATGTTTGTCCTTCATTTATCTTTACCAGCCATGCGTTTGGCCCACTCCTCCAATGATGTTAGGGCTTGCTGCATCCGAATGCTTGCCGTAGTGATATATTCCTCTGAGATCCACAGGGCTAAGTCGTCTGCAAAGGAGGCATTGTGGGTTCTTCTTGGAATATTCTCAGATATGTCATTTATATATGCGAGGAACGACGTGGGTGACAGGACTCCCCCCTTGGGGAACACCCTGCTCCAATACCCTCTTCCTACTGGTCTGTCCTAGCAGTTCTATTCTCAAGATAGTGGCTGATCCATTTGAACATTCTCCCACACACTTCACTTCTTTGCAGCTTGACTTATAGTCCATCTTTCCACACTTTGTCTAAGTCCACCCAAACCACCAGTGTTTGCTTTTTTTCTTGGAAAGCGTCCTCAATTTTCTGAGTTATTTCAGTGATCTGATCCTCCGTGGATCAGTGTTTTCTGAATCCTGCTTGCTGTTGGGCTAAGAGACGTTTTTCCTCTAGATACCACATTAGTCGAGTATTAATTATGCGCTCCATCAATTTTTCAACACAGCTAAGTAAATTGATAGGTCTGTAACCATTGGAAGGTCCTGGGTTCGAGTCATGGTTAGCCACTCACGTCTGTTGTTTTTCTGTTGTCTAGTGTTCTACTTCTTTATTTCTTACGAGTGACTGAAAACTACCTTTATGTTTGTCTAATATTCATTTACTGGTTCTGTCTGAACTTTGTTTTTCTTAGGTTTTGGAATCAGTATGGCTTCTTTCCATGCCTGTGTTACTATTCCTTTTTTCCAGCTGCAGTTTAGGATGGCCAGAAGCTTCTTTTTTGCCTTTGTTCCTAGACCTGTTATCATTTCATTAGTTATACCATCTTTTCCAGGTGACTTCTTTTTCTTTAGCGCCCTCATTGCCTCTTCCATTTCTTGCATTGTTACCTTTGCCATTATGTGTACTTCTGGTGCAAGCTTTTTGTTGTCATGACTCCTTTGTTCATCAATGATGGCCTTTCTTTTGTCTATAGGGACATCAATGTGGTTTGCACCAGCACAGTGTTCCACGGGCATTTGCAGCTTTTTTCCAGAGATCATATTTTCACCTTGTTTGATTGTGATGTGATTATTGTAAGGTTCTTTGTTGTTCAAAGCACTAACTAGTTTCCACAGTTTGTTACTTTCCTTATCTTGGTTAAGATTTTCTGTCGTTTGCTTCCAGCAGTCTCTTGTTATTTGGTTTACTGTTCTTTTTGTTCTTTGCAGTGGTTGCTTTGAGCAAGATGTTTGCCTCAGTTGTTTGTTCTGTTTCTGCCGTGTCTCTGGCTTCTGTTACCTCATCTTCAAGTTTTTGCAGTTCTTCATTCCAGTATTGTTTATAGTTCTTTCTTGCTCCTCTCGGAATAGTCTCAATAGCTGCTTGGAGTATTGCTCTATTATAGCTTTCAACCATTATTTTCATGCTGTTGTTTCGTGTGTTCATGGTCTCGCAAAGACTGTCAGTCAGCACTGCAAAACTATCCCAATCAGCTCTTTTGTAATTCCATCGGGGCAATGGTTTCACTTCAAGGGGAACATACTCCATATTAACTACCAGCTTTATTGGTCTGTGGTCGCTGCCTGCTAGCTGGCCAAGTACCTGTCGGTCAATTTTGTGAAAGATGTCCCCTGTGGCGAAAGCTAGGTCTGCAGTGGAAGTGGTGTGCCATCTTCTGGAGTAGAAACTACGTTTATCATCTGGCCTGTTGATAAGGTGAAAGTTTGTGTCTATCTCCCAGTCCTCCACTTCCTCTCCTCTACTGTCTGTAACCGGATATCCCCATCTTTCCGAGTGGCTGTTGAAGTCTCAGACCACTATGCAGTTTTAGCTCTTTATTTCCATACTTGCAAGTGACAGGTCTTTGCTCGGCGGGCCATACAAATGCAAAATTGTAGATACGCATGTTCGTGTCCTTTATTTTAATGTCAACCCGACTGGTCGTTGAAGTTCACGGATACCTCGCTTCTTGATATTGAGTTTCGGGTAAGTAATAGCATACCTCCTTTGTGTCATTCTCGATCGAGTCGGAAAGCCTGGTATCCTCTTATTGAGAATATGTGGTTGCTGTTGAGATGTGTTTCTTGGATGCCATCCATATCGATTTGATCCTCATACAGGCGGTTTTTCAGGGGTTTTTGTTGTTGTTGAGAACTCCTTCTGCATTCCACTGCAGAATGTTGAGTGTTCTTGGTGTTTTGCCAATAGCTTTTGCCCTTTCCCTCAGTACATTTACTCCACAATTCAGGGGACGGTGAACCCATTCGAGGCGGGGTCCGGCACTCTCGCCGCCTGGCGGGACTCCACCGGACGAGCACCACAATGCTTAAATTGTATTCGTGACATCTTCATTAAGCGAAGTATGTTGCACTGTTTCGTTCAGCATGTAGCCCAGTGCATCCGATTTCAACAGGCGTTTCTGTAGGGTTGCGTTCCTTAGCCCTTGACTGTCCCAAGCCTACCTGCAAGGCAGCAGGTGGTTTAAAATCAGAGTTTGCCTTCTACTTCACGAACTGCCTTCCGAGACTTACGAGCTTCATCAACCCGGGATTTAACCCATGCCTGGGGTTTGGGTTGGTGCTGGCCAGAGCATGGTCCACTCACCGGTGGGTGCTGCGCCTACACTGTAAGGGGTCCCACTCCCGATAGACGACAAACAGTAAAAAATGAGGCAAGAAAGCATTTGACCCATGAAGTGGTGGTGGATTGGTGCAGACCAGAGTATGTACCACTCGCCGATGGGTTCTGCATCTTTACCTACAGGGTTCCACCTACTCCTCAGCCCATTTAGTCTGGGTGACCCTACCATGAGTAAAACTCCCACCGGCATAGCTCCGGGGATCATTGGGGCACTCAAGCTCTCCAACCAACGGCAAGCTAGGCTTACATGTGACATTAATATCTAATTAAGGAAAAAAAAGGAAAAATTATCTTTTTTCGCTTTTAGAAATATCTGGGAAAGTAAACAATGGAAAACCGACATAATTAACAATAATTATTCATATATATACTCCTCGTCAAAAGTCAAGGGCCACCCTATTATTTTCAATACACTTTTATATAAGCGCATAGAATGATTAAATGAAGGAAGTTTTTAGTAAAAATGGGTGCAATATCTTCCTCTGACAGTAATCTATGCACGTTAAGCATAAAAACAACTCACCGACAACCTGGTGATCACGTGCAATTTGGTTTGCTGACCATAAATTCACATTTTTAATCTGTTTTTTCAAACTTCCGTACAACCAAACAGGTGAAGTAATCGTGCTGATTGACATTCCACGTGCAATGGCGACTTTTCGTGAATAGAGTTCACTCTTAATTTGTTTTACAATCAGCAGACTTATGGTAGTTTCATCACTTGCAAAAACCATGCCACCGAGAAGAAGTCTTGACATCTTACAAAGAATGAGGGCTATAGCGTGGGTTGAAAGTCGTTTATCTGTCCGTGAGGTTGCTAGACGGCTTGCAGTGTCACACTCTACTATCCAAAGAATTTTGGAGAGATTTCAGGCCACAGGAAGTGTGGAGGATCGCCAAGGGCCAGGTCGCCCTAAATGCACCAATAGACATGATGACCGGTAACTCTTGTTGTCAGCCCTGCGCCATCGAACAGTTACTTGTTCCACTCTAAGATGTCTGCTGAGATCAAACGGTAAACGTTAATGTCAGTCAAAGCACCATTCGCAGACGTTTACATGAATTTGGACTGGCTGCTCGACTTCCTGCAGTCAGAATCCCTCTTACTCCTGCTCATCGCAGAGCCGGTGTTGCTTGGTGTCGCGAGCACATCCGATGGGCAAGACAACAATGGAGTCAAGTTTTCTTCACTGATGAATCTCGCTTCACTGTGTCATTCAATGATGGCAGGATTCGAGTTTGGAGACGACAAGGAGAGCGATTTACTGATGACACAATTCGAGAGGTAGATCGTTATGGTAGGGGTTCTGTCATGGTCTGGGGAGGCTTCTACAGACATTGCACAGCTGACTGCATTTCTGCTTCAGGAATGGCAAGCTGTTCCTCATGATACTCTTCGGACCCTTGTGGATGTCGTAGATTTGTGATAGGTGAATTAAGACGTAGGTTTGGTCCCTTCTGAATAGCAATAGAAACAGGTGATAGCTCAGTGAGATATAAGTAGAAATAGATTTCACGAGTGAGATGGAGGAAATATATTAGAGTCGGTCTCTGACCCTCGAGATGATTTCTCTCAGTCAGCCTATCATCTACAACTGATTAAGATTTGTCAGACCGTCTAATATACAGCGTGTCCGGCAGAATCACTACCAATAACAAATGTCAATATTTCCTCATCCATGTAAGTTAGAATTATTTTTTTATGGTTACCTCGTATAGAAACCATCACATTTTTAGGAGTAGTGAGACAATTGATAAATTGTCCGATAATGTGCAGATAACGGATACGTAATGCGCAGCCGCGGAATGTGAGGACGCGTGTAGTGAAAATAGCGGAGTTCACGGTGCAGCAGAAAGTGCAATGCTGTTATTGGCTTGCGAAATTAAAGTTTCCCATTGTTGTGCAAAGGAGATTCAGGCAGGAATATGGACAGAAACCTCCAGAGCGACATACCATAGTGAAATGGCACAAGCAACTGTTGGAAACAGGTTCTTTGTTGAGAAAGAAGGGAAGCGGCAATGAAGCGTTGTCTCCAGATAGAGTTGAAGCAGTTAGCGAAGCTTTTCAACGTAGCCCGCGGAAATCCATTCGACGGGCAAGTGGAGAATTGGGTATTCCAAAATCTACTGTTCACGACATTGTGCACAAAAGATTGCGGCTTAGAGCCTACAAGATCCAGCTAGTGCAGAAGTTACAGCCAAATGATAAACCCAGACGAGCCGAGTTCGCAAATGCAATGCTATGTCACCTCGATGACGACAATTAATTTCTCAATCGTGTGGTATTCTCCGATGAAGCGACCTTTCACACTTGTGGCAAAGTTCACCGGCATAATTGTAGGATATGGGTAAATGAAAACCCACATGTCGTAATGGAGCATGAGCGAGACAGCCCTAAACTTAACGTGTGGTGTAACTTAACCTCGAATTATGTGATCGGGCCATTTTTCTTCGCCGAAGCCATAGTCAGAGGAGCAACATACCTAAACATGCTGCAAAATTTTGCAGTTCCTAGGAAACGAGAAGGATTTATATTTCAGCAAGATGGAGCACCTCCACACTATGCCAATGAAGTACGAAACTACCTTCATCAACAAATTCCAGACAGATGGATTGGAAGATTAGGTCCCACCAAGGTCACCAGATTTGACCCCCTTAGATTTCTTTCTATGGGGATACGTAAAAAGCTTTGTCTATCAAACTCCGGTGCAGGGACTGGATAATCTTCGGCAGCGAATAATTGACGCTTGCGCATCCGTCACACTTCAGATGGTGCAAAACACATGGAGAGAGATAGAATACCGTCTTGACATTCTTCGAGCCACTAAAGGCGCTCATGTGGAGATCTACTGAAACTTGGTGGAGATCTACTGAAACTTGGTGAGTTGCTACTGAAACTTAATGAGTTTGCCTAACAGAAAATCAAAATCCGGTCGTTCTGCTACAATTAGTATAAGAAACATTGACATTTGTTATTGGTAGTGATTCTGCCGGACACACTGTAGTATATAGTATTATATATACCTCACATACACACACTTAAGCGACTACAATAGACACGCAGACGTGAAACTATGACCATGGAAATATAGATAATTGGGAACGAACTGACCGACACCCTGGAATAAGTTTATGTGAATTTTAATTATCATAATAAAATTCCATCACAACACATAAAACTATATGAAGCATATACAAATAGTCATAAAGTCAATGAATTGCTACAAGAATGTCAGACCCATTGGTATGATCTTTTCCCTCGATGTGTAGCCCACAGTCCTGTTAGGAGACAAGTGATAGCCCCAAAGAGTCACGGATACATATGCTTTAGTCTAAGATTTCCCTTTAAAGGTATGAACTGACTTTGATACGCTGATCTATCCTAAGGAAAATATTAATAGCAACAAAAAAAAACTTGCATAAAGAAATTTAAGACAGCAAAATGGGTGCCAAAATACAACAATAAAGGAATCGCTCAGTCCTGCATTCACTCTATTCAGTCAGCCGTGATCACTAGCTTTCGTTCGTACTTACAGCTTTGGTAGCAACTTCTGGACAAACAATTTTTAGGACATGCACATACAGAATCACCAGGGTTAGTCATTGGCCAAGGGAACTTCAGCTCCACAAAGATAGGTTGAATTCGCTACTTCAGGGAACGTTTCCTTGGTATTTCTTATTTTAGGATATCTGGTTCTGTCACGTTAAAATTGTCCAGGAACGAACGTTAACAGCGAGCAAAGTGTCAATAGCTTAGATTTCTAGTGGCTAGGAATGTCAGGTCAGTGCCTTCTCTCAGTATATGACTTTATTTGGTCACACCACATACTAGTCACAACTCCGTCGGAATGTCACTGATATTAATATTTTACTTGCCACAAGGGCTGAAAATGTACTTGAGGTTTTTCTCAGGAAGAATTAAATCTGGCGAGATAGGCCCGTTACTTTATTTAATCTTAAAGTTCATGTAATGGGTACTCTGTCGTTCTGGATGCCAATGCAATGCCAGACAGGTTTTACTTTATACACCCAAGTCTTTAAGAAGAAATGTTTTTGTTCTTCACAGATATTTCTCATGTACTAAAACGCTGTTAGAGTTGGGTCACCCCAGTTTCACTGAATAAAGAGAAAACAACATATAAAATACTTATACATACTGTTCCTCGGTTATAACTTACATTATAAACTACAAGCGTAGAGCTTGTCTTATCATTTAAAATTCCCGTGAAATAAGTTATATTTATAAAATCAATCATCATGAATTAGAAATACATACGTATTTCGTCAATACTCAATGATGAATCAGTGCAGTTATAAGTAAGTTAAAATATTCTCGACTGATTACTGGAAATTTAATAAAATTTATTAATAGCCGAATGAGTTTAAGCTATAAATTATAATTTATTCTGCTTTCCACTGTAACATGTCGACTAGCGAATATAACAGACTTATAAATTAATTTCTTCTGCACAGAAATCGAACTAGTAAAATGAAATAAGCGGTTATCACTAAATCACTCAATACTACTAGATATATATATAATATTTACCTCCACACAGAACTACAGACTAACACCATGAACTAGAAACATTCAGTATAATGGTAGTCTAGAACTCGGCAAAAAATGTCGAGAAACTACGACTTCGCAATACACAAGATATTCCTTCTAGCACTAACGATCTGTCTACTGCAAATTTTGGAGAACTGAATGAAGTCAAATTTAACTCCGGGTAAGATATCTGAAAACCAGACCAAGGATCCCACGTTATTTCGAAAATCCGAAATAGCGCCGGTCTCTCCCCCTTCCCGTCTTAACACTTCACCGTAACTTAGACGCTGGCCATAACTGCCAAAACGCGTCTTCACACCTCACACGACATGACTCATTTCTGAGCTATGCATGAGGGCGCCGTTCACACCTCACGCCGAGAACATCCGAAGAAAAACTCGTGTCAGCTTGAAAATGTAGACAAATGTCTGCTCTCTATGTCTGACTAGACGAATTCTCATTGTATTACGGTCACATCCAGGTACTGACATATTATGCAATAAAATGCGTTTCTAAATGAGAAAAGAAACAGGCGAAAGTTTGAATGGGAAAGTAATATTTTGTCACAAACGAACGAATGCGAAAAAACAGGAAAAGGATAAAAGAGCGATAATAAAATAGAGGACACGGGTAGAATAAGAAAAGAATATAGAAAATTTATTGATCATAAGTCTCTATGCGACAGAACGTCCCCCTTTAAGATATGGACGCACTCCATGTCTACGTTATGGAAATAAATTTCCTATATCCGTAGCTTCAGGATGTCTGTTCTCTTACATCTCATCTCCCCCCTCCGTCTCTGTCCAATTCCTACTCAAGTCTTCCCCCAAATTTTCCTTCCTGGAATGTATTCCGTGCGCGCCTGAAAGAGTGTCGCCGCTTTTGACATTTTTGAAAGATTCCGTGTGATTGCAGTGGAATATCCCTGCCACTATCGTAATCTTCGTCAATGTTGGCGATCATCAGGAGATGTTCGGAGGTCGGCACCGGTCTTTCCAAGTATCTCTTCAACAGATTTAAATGGAAAACCTTCTCCTTTCCTTCAATAGAGATCTGGTAGTTAGCCTTAGAAATCTTTTTCAGGACGGTAAACGGCCCTTGCCATCCGATCCTCAGTTTATTGTTCCCGGTAGGGAGTAACACCAAAACTTTCTCTTCTCCTTGTAGTTCTCTCTCTTTCACGACTTTCCTCTATCGGTTAGCGTTCTTTGTGCGTGCTCGCTTAAAGTTAGTCGTTGCTAGATCCTATCCTAGTTTGAACCTTTCCTTTAAAACCGACACATATTTACTTGCTGAGACAACTGTCTCATCCGCCTTCTGGTCTGTCAGCAACCAACGTAAGGCTTCAAGTGGCATCTTTATAGGTCTGCCGAATAAAAGCGTTGCTGGGGGAATTACTGAGGAATTATGAGGAGCTTCTCTGTAGCTAAAAAAAGCTGCAGGAATACAAAGGTCCCAATCTTCCGGTTTCAATTGTCCCAGTTTACTTAGCATCATGTTGAGGTTTCCATTAACACGTTCCACGAGCCCATTTCCGGCCGGATGGTACGAGCTGGTGTGGATGTGTTTGGCCCTCAAAATCTTAAAGATCTCCTCCATTAACAGGCTACGGAATTGGGATACATTGTCCGTCACAACTTGTTTAGTGAATCCCAACCGTGTAAAGATCTGCACTAGGGTTTCTGCGACATGCTTTGAATCTGTGCATGTTAGCGGTATGGCTTCCGCCCACATAGTGCATGTGTCGACTAGGGTCAGGATAAACCTGTTCCTGCGTTTGGTCCTTTCCAGGGGTCCAACAATGTCGACAGCAACCCGTTCATATGGTGTTCCCACTATTGGCATTTTCCCAATGGGAACTGGGGGGGGGGGGTCAAATGCTTGGGTGCCACCCACTGGCACTGGGCGCAGGATTTGACGTATCTGATAATATCAGTATTCATTCCTGGCCACCAATAGTGAGTGCGTATTCGCTGGTTTGTGGCGTTCTGTCCCATATGTCCGCTAAAGGGAAGAGAGTGCCCCATTTCTAAGATTTGACTTCTGTATTGTTTCGGTACTAGGAGCTAATCAGAACTTTGTTCAGGCTTGCCCGTTCTCCGATAAAGTACGCCATCATTAGAAAAAATGTCCCTGTGTTGTTTAGGGTCCTTGGCCATGGGCAGTTTCCTAAAGCAGGGTTCCAAAGTAGGGTCCTTTTGTTGCGCCTCTTTAAGTTCCATAGGTAACAAATTTGGCGCAGGCTCCTGTTCCTTCTTGGTTTGCCCTCTTGTGGTTACTGTTGCCACGATTGGCTCTTCCGGTTTCCCAATAAACACATATCTACAGCCAAGTATGACTGGGTAGACGGGGTCATCCATAACAGCCGCTTTGATCACACCTCTGACAAAATCAGAGTGGATCTCCACCAATGCAATGGGAAGCGTTGTTGGTGCATCACTCTTAAGAACTCCACAAAGTTTAACGGTTTCTTCTGTCTCTTGACCGGGTTTGACCAGGTGCCTGGCAACAATGCAATCAACTGAAAGCCCCGTGTCAAACAAACAATACGTTTAAGTCCCGTTTAAAACAACAGTACCTCGCGTAGAGCGCCTCTCTCCCTCAGGTTGAGACTCACTAACAATAATTCTTTCCTGCGAGTCGGTTTGTAAGCATCCGATGCGTTTCGGCTCGGTGTGCTTGTTCTGATCATTAGTCCCGTGCGCAGCGGTTTTCCCTTTTTCACCTTGTCCTTTCTGGCCCCGCTGCCATGTAGAACGTTTGGGTTGATCAGAATGGTTGTTGTTGGTGAGGTACTTGTTTTTGTAGAGCTTGCATTTTTCAGGAGGGGGGTTTTGAGGTCCAGTTTCTCTGTGGTTATTCTGGTTAGAAGCATGAGAAGATTGGTCTAGGTTATTCTTTGGAAACGGCTCTTCTGTCGGTTTACGTTTTGTCGCCGGCAGTTCGGCCAGCGCATTATGATATCGCTCAGACATTTGCAAGATGTCTTCAAGCTTTTCTGCACCCTGCTCAGCTAGAAATCTCCGGGAGTCAACAGACAAAGTGTTCTTTATTTGTTCGGTTATAACAAATTCCTCAAGACCATCATAGGTAGAGGGGAGCTGTGAAAGCTCAGGCACTTTGTCAAGTATCCCTTCAAACGAGACGAGAACTGCTGAAAAGTTTCAGAGCTCTCCTTCCTGCTGTTGCGAAACAGTTGCAAAATCTTTGGCGCATTCATTTCAAAGCGCTCAAGTAAAGCTTTCTTCAACACGTCGTAGTTGTCTTGTTGGCTGCTTTCCAGTTTAACGTAAACATCATACGCACTGCTTTTCAAAGCCTGAGAAAGCTTCATATTCCAACGCGACCTCTCTAAACCGTATAGAGTTGCCATTTTTTCTCTCTCAAGTTCGTCCCTGACAAAAGCTTTCGCTTCCTCTCCGTCCAAACCTTCTTCTCTTGCCTCGTCCCTGAGGATCTGTCTAAGCTTCGCCCTCTCTGCCATCGCAAGTAGGTGACTGAGACTTAGTCGAGAAGGAAGTAAGAAAATGATACACTGGTTCCTACCACTTGCGAGAAAATACCAAAACAAAAGATGATATACTTTAACCTGGGATACCTCCTCCTATAATATAGTATCTAACTATCACTGCTATTAATCGGCAATAAAGCACCTAATGCAGACGACTACGCCAAATAAATGGTAGTTAAGATTACTCACTAAAAAATAAGTTGCTACAGTGGAACCAAACTAATTATTACAAAAAAATTTAAGGAGGAAAAAAAATTCCCTTAATTTTAAGTCCACTACAAGTTTACCTCTGAAGTCAGATCGGGTAAGGGAGGCAATTAATCTGGACGAAATAGTCCGAAACGCACTCCTTAACTTAGTTCAAAACACCTTTCTGCGTCAAACCCAGTGACTGTTATACAATCACAAACTTTACCAGCGTTTAGTATTACAAAATCAATAATTAACATATTTTCCGACAAAATAAACCTGTAACTTAAATGTATAATGCTCAAAATGCTGTGGAAAAACTATTATTAATTGTGTGGTCAGCACACCCATAAACAGATCGTTAGTCTAGGGGAATAGTTATTTTTAAAGATATAAAAAAACCACAAGACCATCACACTCTTACTCTATTACAGAATAAAGAACATAACAGACGAGCTAATATATTTATCGTACTCGTCTTCCTATTCTAAGTTCAAAATAAAATCCTATGGACAAGACCACATTTGTCGTAGATTTGTGATAGGTGAATTAAGACTTAGGTTTGGTCCCTTCTGAATAACAATAGAAACAGGTGATAGCTCAGTGAGATATAAGAAGAAATAGATTTCACGAGTGAGATGGAGGAAATATATTAGAGTCGGGCTCTGACCCTGGAGATGATTTCTCTCAGTCAGCCTATCATCTACAACAAATTAAGTTTTGTCAGACCGTCTAATATAGTATATATTAGTATATATACCTCACATACACACACACACATAAGTGACTACAATAGACACGCAGACGTGAAACTATGACCATGGAAATATAGATAATTGGGAACGAACTGACCGACACCCTGGAATAAGTTTATGTGAATTTTAATTATCATAATAAAATTCCATCACAACACATAAAATTACATCAAGCATATACAAATAGTCATAAAGTCAATGAATTGCTACAAGAATTATGGACCCGTTGGTATAAACTTTTCCCACGATGTATAGCCCACAGTCCTGTTAGGAGACAAGTGATAGCCCCAAAGAGTCACGGATACATATGCTTTAGTCTAAGATTTCCCTTTAAAGGTATGAACTGACTTTGATACTCTGATCTATCCTAAGGAAAATATTAATAGCAACAAAACAAAAACTTGCATGAAGAAATTTAAGACAGCAAAATGGGTGCCAAAATGTAACAATAAAGGAATCGTTCAGTCCTGCATTCACTCTATTCATTCAGCCATGATCATTAGCTTTCGTTCGTACTTACAGCTTTGGTAGCAACTTCTGGACAAACAATTTTTAGGACATGCACATACAGAATCTCCAGGGTTAGCCATTGGCCAAGGGAACCCCAGCTCCACAAAGATAGGTTGAATTCGCTACTTCAGGGAACGTTTCCTTGGTATTTCTTATTTTAGAATATCTGGTTTTGTCACATTAAAATTGTCCAGGCACGATCGTTAACAGCGAGCAAAGTATCAATAGCTTAGATTTCTAGTGGCTAGGAATGTCAGGTCGGTGCCTTCTCTCAGTATAAGACTTTATTTGGTCACACCACATATTTGTCACAACTCCGTCGGAATGTCACTGATATTAATATTTTACTTGCCACAAGGGCTGAAAATGTACTTGAGGTTTTTCTCAGGAAGAATTAAATCTGGCGCGATAGGCCCGTTACTTTATTTAATCTTAAAGTTCATGTAATGGGTACTCTGTCGTTCTGGATGCCAATGCAATGCCAGACAGGTTTTACTTTATACACCCAAGTCTTTAAGAAGAAATGTTTTTGTTCTTCACAGATATTTCTCATTTACTAAAACGCTGGTAGAGTTAGGTCACCCCCGTTTCACTGAATAAAGAAAAACCAACATATAAAATACTTATACATACTATTCCATGGTTATAACTTACATTATAAACTACAAGCGTAGAGCTTGTCTTATCATTTAAAATTCCCGTGAAATAAGTTATATTCATAAAATCAATCATCATTAATTAGAAATACATACGTTTTTCGTCAATACTCTATGATGAATCAGTGCTGTTATAAGTTAGTTAAAATATTCTCGACTGATTACTAGAAGTTTAAAAAAATTTATTAATAGCCGAATGAGTTTAAGCTAGAAATTATAATTTATTCTGCTTTCCACTGTAACATGTCTATAAATTAATTTCTTCTGCACAGAAAACTAACTAGTAAAAAGAAATAAGCGGTTATCACTGAATCACACAATACTACTAGATATATATATATAATATTTACCTCCACACAGAACTACAGACTAACACCATGAACTAGAATCATTCAGTATAATGGTAGTCTAGAACTCGGCAAAAAATGTCGAGAAACTAGAACTTCGCAATACACAAGATATTCCTTCTAGCACTAACGGTCTGTCTACTGCAAATTTTGGAGAACTGAATGAAGTCAAGTTTAACTCCGGGTAAGATATCTGAAAACCAGACCAAGGATCCCACGTTATTTCGAAAATCCGAAATAGCGCCGGTCTCTCCCCCTTCCTGTCTTAACACTTCACCGTAACTTAGACGCTGGCCATAACTGCCAAACCGCGTCTTCACACCTTACACGACATGCTTCATTTCTGAGCTATGCATGAGGGCGCCTTTCATACCTCACGCCGAGAACCTCCGAAGAAAAACTCGTGTCAGCTTGAAAATGTAGACAAATGTCTGCTCTCTATGTCTGATTAGACGAATTCTCACTGTATTACGCTCACATCCGGGAACTGACATATTATGCAATAAAATGCGTTACTAAATGAGAAAAGAAACAGGCGAAAGTTTGAATGGGAAGGTAATATTTTGTCGCAAACGAACGAATGCGAAAAAACAGGAAAATGATAAAAGTGCGATAATAAAATAGAGGACACGGGTAGAATAAGAAAAGAATATAGAAAATTTATTGATCATAAATCTCTACGCGACAGAACGTCCCCCCTTTAAGATATGGAAGCACTCCATGTCTACGTTATGGAAATAAATTTCCTATATCCGTAGCTTCAGGATGTCTGTTCTCTTCCCTCTCATCTCCCCCCTCCGTCTCTGTCCAATTCCTACTCAAGTCTTCCCCCAAATTTTCCTCCCTGGAATGTATTCCGTGCGTGCTTGAAAGAGTGTCACCGCTTTTGAAATTTTTGAAAGATTCCGTGTGACTGCAGTGGATTATCCCTGCCACTATCGTAATCTTCGTCAATGTTGGCGATCATCAGGAGATGTTCGGAGGTCGGCACCGGTCTTTCCAAGTATCTCTTTAACAGATTTAAATGGAAAACCTTCTCCTTTCCTTCAATAGAGATCTGGTAGTTAGCCTTAGAAATCTTTTTCAGGACGGTAAACGGCCCTTGCCATCCGATCCTCAGTTTATTGTTCCCGGTAGGGAGTAACACCAAAACTTTCTCTTCTGCTTGTAGTTTTCTCTCTTTCACGACTTTCCTGTATCGGTTAGCGTTCTTTGTGCGTGCTCGCTTAAAGTTAGTCGTTGCTAGATCCCATCCTAGTTTCAACCTTTCCTTTAAAACCGACACATATTTACTTGCTGAGACAACTGTCTCATCCGTCTTCTGATCTGTCAGCGACCAACGTAAGGCTTCAAGTGGCCCCTTTATAGGTCTGCCGAATAAAAGCGTTGCTGGGGGAAATCCTGTGGAATTATGAGGAGCTTCTCTGTAGCTAAAAAAAGCTGCAGGAATACAAAGGTCCCAATCTTCCGGTTTCAATTGTCCCAGTTTACTTAGCATCATGTTGAGGTTTCCATTAACACGTTCCACGAGCCCATTTCCGGCCGGATAATACGGGCTGGTGTGGATGTGTTTGGCCCTCAAAATCTTAAAGATCTCCTCCATTAACAGGCTACGGAATTGGGATACATTGTCCGTCAAAACTTGTTGAGGGTATCCCAACCGTGTAAAGATCTGCACTAGGGCTTCTGCGACCTGCTTTGAATCTGTGCATGTTAGCGGTATGGCTTCCGCCCACATAGTGCATGTGTCGACTAGGGTCAGGATAAACCTGTTCCTGCGTTTGGTCCTTTCCAGGAGTCCAACAATATCGACAGCAACCCGTTCAAATGGTGTTCCCACTATTGGCATTTTCCCCATGGGAACTGGGGTGGGGGAGGGGTCAAATGCTTGGGTGCCACCCGCTGGCCCTGGGCGCAGGATTTGACGTATCTGATAATATCAGTATTCATTCCTGGCCACCAATAGTGAGTGCGTATTCGCTGGTTTGTGGCGTTCTGTCCCATATGTCTACTAAAGGGAAGAGAGTGCCCCATTTCTAGGATTTGACTTCTGTATTGTTTCGGTACTAGGAGCTGATTAAAAACTTGTTCAGGCTTGCCCGTTCTCCGATAAAGTACGCCATCCTTAGAAAAAATGTCCCCGTGTTGTCTAGGATCCTTAGCTATGAGCAGTTTCCTGAAGCAGGTTTCCAAAGTAGGGTCCTTTTGTTGCGCCTCTTTAAGTTCCATAGGTAACAAATTTGGCGCAGGCTCCCGTTCCTTCTTGGTTTGCCCTCTTGTGGTTACTTTTGCCACGATTGGCTCTTCCGGTTTCCCAATAAACACATATCTACAGCCAAGTATGACTGGGTAGATGGGGTCATCCATAACAGCCGCTTTGATCACACCTCTGACAAAATCAGAGTGGATCTCCACCAATGCAATGGGAAGCGTTGTTGGTGCATCACTCTTAAGAACTCCACAAAGTTTAACGGGTTCTTCTGTCTCTTGACCGGTTTGACCAGGTGCCTGGCAACAATGCAATCAACTGAAAGCCCCGTGTCAAACAAACAATACGTTGAAGTAACGTTTAAAACAACAGTACCTCGCGTAGAGGGCCTCTCTTCCTCAGGTTGAGAATCACTGACAATAATTCTTTCCTGCGAGTCTGTTTGTAAGCATCCGATGCGTTTCGGCTCGGTGTGCTTGCTCCGATCATTAGTCCCGTGCGCAGGGGTTTTCCCTTTGTCACCTTTCCTTTCTGGCCCCGCTGCCATGTAGGACGGTTGGGTTGATCAGACTGTTTGTTGTTGGTGGGGTACTTGTTTTTGTAGAGCTTGGATTTTTAGGGGGTTTTGAGGTCCAGTTTCTCTGTGGTTATTCTGGTTAGAAGCATGAGAAGATTGGTCTAGGTTATTCTTTCGAAACAGCTATTCTGTCGGTTTACGTTTTGTGGCCGGCATTTCGGCCAGCGCATTATGATATTGCTCAGACTTTTGCAAGATGCATTCAAGCTTTTCTGCACCCTGCTTAGCTAGAAATCACTGGGTGTCAGCAGACAAAGTGTTCTTTATTTGTTCGGTTATAACAAATTCCTCAAGACCTTCATAGGTAGAGGGGAGCTGTGAAAGCTCAAGGCACTTTGTCAAGTATCCCTTCAAACGAGACGAGAACTGCTGAAAAGCTTTAGAGCTCTCCTTCCTGCTGATGCGAAACAGTTGCAAAAACTTTCGCGCATTCATTTCAAAGCGCTCAAGTAAAGGTTTCTTCAACATGTCGTAGTTGTCTTGTTGGCTGCTTTCCAGTTTGGCGTGAACATCATACGCACTGCTTTTCAAAGCCTGAGAAAGCTTCATATTCCAACGCGACCTCTCTAAACCGTATAGAGTTGCCATTTTTTCGAATTTTTCCAGGTATGTGTCAATCTTCTCGTTAGGACAAGGGAAAGATTCTAGAGCGAAAGACATAGCGGTGAGATGAGGAGATTGAGTGTTTGATTGATCATTTAAGGAAGAATGAGGAGAAGATTCTCCATTGCTGGAGGTAGAGGCAGCACCACGGCTTTGGAACTCTAGAGTCTTAAGCGCCAACTCGTGCTGTCTCTCCTCCCTCTCCTTCTCATGCTGTCTATCTTCCCTCTCCTTCTCATGCTGTCTCTCCTTATCTCTTTCTCTCTCCCTGCGGATTTCCATTTCCTCATCCATCTTCTTCTGCTCTCTAGCTTTGGCTGCTTTTTCCTTAGCTTCCGCATCATATCTCTCAAGTTCGTCCCTGACAAAAGCTTTCGCTTCCTCGCCGTCCAAACCTTCTTCTCTTGCCTCGTCCCTGAGGATCTGTCTAAGCTTCGCCCTCTCTGCCATCGCAAGTAGGTGACTGAGACTTAGTCGAGAAGGAAGTAAGAAAATGATACACTGGTTCCTACCACTTGCAAGAAAATACCAAAACAAAAGATGATATACTTTAACCTGGGATACCTCCTCCTATAATATAGTATCTAACTATCACTGCTATTAATCGGCAATAAAGCACCTAATGCAGACGACTACGCCAAATAAATGGTAGTTAAGATTACTAACTGAAAAATAAGTTGCTACAGTGGAACCAAACTAATTATTACAAAATATTTAAGGAGAAAAAAAATTCCCTTAATTTTAAGTCCACTACAAGTTTACCCCTGAAGTCAGATCGGGTAAGGGAGGCAATTAATCTGGACAAAATAGTCCGAAACGCACTCGTTAACTTAGTTCAAAACACCTTTCAGCTTCAAACCCAGTGACTGTTAGACAATCACAAACTTTACCAGCGTTTAGTATTACAAAATCAATAATTAACATATATTCCGACAAAATCAACCTGTAACTTAAATGTATAATGCTCAAAATGCTGTGGAAAAACTATTATTAATAGTGTGGTCAGCACGCCCATAAACAGATCGTTAGTCTAGGGGAATAGTTATTTTTTAAAATATAAAAAAAACCACGAGACCATCACACTCTTACTCTATTACAGAATAAATAACATAACATACGAGCTAATATATTTATCGTACTCGTCTTCCTATTCTAAGTTCAAATAAAATCCTACGGACGAGACCACATTTTTCGTAGATTTGTGATAGGTGAATTAAGACTTACGTTTGGTCCCTTCTGAATAGCAATAGAAACAGGTGATAGCTCAGTGAGGTATAAGTAGACATAGATTTCACGAGTGAGATGGAGGAAATATATTAGAGTCGGGCTCTGACCCACGAGATGATTTCTCTCAGTCAGCCTATCATCTACAACAAATTAAGTTTTGTCAGACCGTCTAATATAGTATATATTAGTATATATACCTCAGATACACACACACACATAAGTGACTACAATAGACACGCAGACGTGAAACTATGACCATGGAAATATAGATAATTGGGAACGAACTGACCGACACCCTGGAATAAGTTTATGTGAAATTTAATTATCGTAATAAAATTCCATCACAACACATAAAATTACATCAAGCATATACAAATAGTCATAAAGTCAATGAATTGCTACAAGTCACAACTCCGTCGGAATGTCAATGATATTAATATTTTACTTACCACAAGGGCTGAAAATGTACTTGAGGTTTTTCTCAGGAAGAATTAAATCTGGCGCGATAGGCCCGTTACTTTATTTAATCTTAAAGTTCATGTAATGGGTACTCTGTCGTTCTGGATGCCAATGCAATGCCAGACAGGTTTTACTTTATACACTTAAGTCTTTAAGAAGAAATGTCTTTGTTCTTCACATATATTTCTCATGTACTAAAACGCTGTTAGAGTTGGGTTACCCCAGTATCACTGAATAAAGAGAAAACAACATATAAAATACTTATACATACTATTCCTCGGTTATAACTCACATTATAAAATGCAAGCGTAGAGCTTGTCTTATCATTTAAAATTCCCGTGAAATAAGTTATTTTCATAAAATCAATCATCATGAATTAGAAATACATACGTATTTCGTCAATACTCAATGATGAATCAGTGCAGTTATAAGTTAGTTAAAATATTCTCGACTGATTACTAGTAATTTAATAAAATTTATTAATAGCCAAATGAGTTTAAGCTAGAAATTATAACTTATTCTTCTTTCCACTGTAACATGTCGACTAGCGAATATAACAGACTTATACATTAATTTCTTCTGCACATAAATCTAACTAGTAAACAGAAATAAGCGGTTATCACTGAATCACTCAATACTACTAGATATATATATATATATATATATATATATATATATATATATATATATATATAATATTTACCTCCACACAGAACTACAGACTAACACCATGAACTAGAATCATTCAGTATAATGGTAGTCTAGAACTCGGCAAAAAATGTCGAGAAACTAGAACTTCGCAATACACAAGATATTCCTTCTAGCACTAGCGATCTGCCTACTGCAAATTTTGGAGAACTGAATGAAGTCACGTTTAACTCCGGGTAAGGTATCTGAAAACCAGACAAAGGATCCCACGTTATTTCGAAAATCCGAAATAGCGCCGGTCTCTCCCCTTCCCGTCTTAACACTTCACCGTAACTTAGACGCTGGCAATAGCTGCCAAAACGCGTCTTCACACCTCACACGACATGCCTCATTTCTGAGCTATGCATGAGGGCGCCTTTCACACCTCACGTCGAGAACCTCCGAAGAAAAACTCGTGTCAGCTTGAAAATGTAGACAAATGTCTGCTCTCTATGTCTGATTAGACGAATTCTCACAGTATTACGCTCACATGCAGGGACTGACATATTATGCAATAAAATGCGTTTCTAAATGAGAAAAGAAACAGGCGACAGTTTGAATGGAAAAGTAATATTTTGTCGCAAACGAACGAATGCGAAAAAACAGGAAAAGGATCATCATCATGTGACGTATTCTTTCCAGAACGTTGTCTCCATTACAGCTGCTCTGAACACATCACGATTCTGGG
The DNA here is from genome assembly GCA_024509875.1 of Oreohelix idahoensis. Taxonomy (NCBI): domain Eukaryota; kingdom Metazoa; phylum Mollusca; class Gastropoda; order Stylommatophora; family Oreohelicidae; genus Oreohelix; species Oreohelix idahoensis. Next base: position 106,011 of record JAMPIV010004740.1, read on the forward strand.
CAAGTCGACCTGCATCAGTTAAAGACAAGTTCAGACTCTCTGTGATGTCCTGGGTCCACCGTCGTCTAGGTCGACCCCTTCCCCTTTTTCCAGGGACCATGCCTTCCATCACTGTTTTTTCCAGGCTATTATGTCTTTTTATATGACCGAAAAATTTCAGCTTCCTTATTGCGATGGTATTTAGGAGCCAATGTTCCTGTACGTTTAGTGAGTGCAGTACTTCTCTGTTGGTCTTTTTTTCTGTCCAGGGTATTCTCAACATCCTTCTGTAGCATTTCATTTCAAATGATGTAATCTTTTTTGCAACTGTTTTATTGAGTGTCCAAGTCTCGCAGCCGTATGTTGCCACTGGGAATATACATGCTCTGATCAGTTGTAACTTTGTTTCTTTGCTTGTGCCTTGCCATAGGTTTTTCATCTGTATTAGGAAAAGGATAAAAGAGCGATAATAAAATAGAGGACACGGGTAGAATAAGACAAGAATATAGAAAATTTATTGATCATAAATCTCTTTGCGACAGTGGACTCGATGCGTCTACGCTGTCTTGAATGCCTTGCTGCAAACGGTTGTCATACCCGATTTTGAAATGTCTGTTTGTCCAATATCTATTGTGTGACTTTTGAAAAGGTGGGTGACACACTTCACAGCTTCATTGCGTTTGAATGTGTGTTTCCATTTCTTTACGTGACATGTCAATTTGGTATTCAATAAATGCCGTTTTGACTGATACCAATTACGTTTATATCAGATGTGTTTTATGGTTTCAACCAAGGTTTTTCTAACTGGCCCTTGACTTTTGACGAGTAGTATATAGAAATACGAATTTATATTTATAATGACGTCACCAAACATTCACATGCTCTTGCAGCAGTTGTTTCTGTGACAATTTTGTTTGTATGATAACGCTTTTGCAGCGCCATGTACAACCTTCTATTAGTCACCTTTTACGACATGTTTGAGGGTGCACTAGCAATAATTTTCTTTGTCTCTTCAGAGAACAGAGAAAACGCATATGGCCATCACCAGTACCATTCATGGAAAAACTGTACGGAGATGCCACGGTGTTTTGTGAGGTGTAAATGCATCTTATCGGGGGCAATGATAGCTATAGAATGGTAGTAAAAGACGTTACGTTTCGCGGCTACACACAGATAATCAGCAGATACATAGATACGAGACATAAATCAAGACCCACTCATCCACGTTTAAACCAGTGTGAAGACCCAATATACGTATGTTTCCACATGTGGTGGGTCGATATTACTTATATATATATTTGTGTAGCAGATGTGAAGTCAGCTATGCTAGCTCCTGAGGAAGTTTACCTTTTAACTATATGTCAGGAAACCTGTCTTGCTTCCACCAATGACTACCACCCGCTATGTATGTTATCCCCAATTTATATGTTATAATGTATGGATGTTGTGTAGCTACGTGTCTAGGGTATATGCAATGCATGTGCAGAAAATAACAACAACCACACTTTAAGGTTAATAAACAATTAAGTAAACAACCCCCTATTGAATTTTGGTCTGAACAATTGTTTTCAAATGTATTAAGTATAATTGAGTTGATTCATAAAAAACATTAAGATTAAACATTTATATACAGTTACACACAATCTAGTTTCACTACTAAAGTCCTTTTATTTCTGACTAGGAAGTGTTCTTGTTGTAATACTCTAGTCCAAACTAAAGCACATATTTTGGGGAATCACTACTGTCATCATTTTATTTAATCTGGTTGAAATATCAAATTGTGGAGAATAGTTCAGTGAATTCACAAGGCCCCAAAACACAGGGCTTATCTTAAGATAGGTGTCGAAAATTCTGCGATGTCCTGGTTATAAATCTTCCTCCTCACAGCACTGCTCAGCTTTCAGGATTCAAGATAAGGTAGGGCCCTCAAATCATATGGCCTCGAACAGTTACCAGGGTTGAACAACAACGTGACTGGCTCACTTCAGTTTACACACCCAGAAACTCTGGAAGTAGAGGATTAATTTCCCCTCAAAATAATATTCTGACCTATCTCCATTTGTAACAGTTTTACAGATATCAACCAATCAAAAATCAGAACATAATACATAAATAATTATTTTCCCCCTCGGGTAGTGTGCTCTAGTATCATTAAATATCTCAAACATATGTTTTTTTTTTTTTCTTCCTAGTCCTAATACAATATTATAATTTCATAAATACATTCAGGTAATAACATGGATTACATAAAGATGGCCAGTGATTTTCTGGCTATACTTAAACATTATTCATTAAAGTCTTTTCCCTTATTAATCTCTCTTTATCCCAACTCTTAAGTAAAACTTTCTCTTTGTATAATAATCGAGTTTGGATTTTCTGTGTAGATTAAGAATTACGGTTTCTAGCAAAGATGGTAGTTTTCACTTTTAGACTGGCACCAGCGCGCTGTTTCATTGAGATAATTCGTTCATGGAAGATTTTCCAGTGTAACATAATGGCAGAGCATTTTCGGTTCTTCTCAGTGAGCGCGCTATAATTTTTAGTAAGGGTGAAATCAGATGGGGGTAGAGGGGGAGTTTTAAGCGCGTGGAAACAGGTCAGCAACGGAAATTTTCCGCTTGACCGTAAGTTCTAAATTTAGAAATGACCGTGGGCGATTCCTGGCACGTTGGTTGGTTCATAGATCGACCCGCTTAAGAACAAAGCCTAGCTATGACTCACGCGTAGCGTGGTCTGGGGTAATAAATAAGCGGGATTCCCTGGCAGAAGTGGGAGATTTTGTTTAACTTCTACGCCTTGGGAAAGAACTGCCGACTGCTCTTTCGAGAGAAATTCGTGCTGGTAAATATGAAGTTAATTAAGCTTTAATAGTTTATGAGATTTTTGCAGAGTGGTTCTAGGAGTTTAAGTTAATTCATAGAAGTAGAGCCATCAATGCTATAATTTTAATTGAATATAACTGACAGCGCAATTAGGTATCTTGTGAAAAGGTAGTAGGGAATTTGATAGTTTCCTCAGAGTAGCTGTTTATATAAATTGGAATATTACTGTTATTTGTCAGAAGACAGGGGATCTAATTTTTCCTGGATTTGTGATTTTAAATGGTGCAGCGTAAAACACGCTCGCGGAATTAAATTAATTTTAGTTCGTAACGGACATGCCATGAGTTCCCTCTTATCTAAATTATTATCAGAGTGCATTCATTCTTTTTATGAGATAATGAAAGCTTAAAGATGGTAGATGTTAAATACTATAATTTTGAGACACGATGCACGTAATTTCATTGTGATTTTCAAGGATTTGGAGAGGGGTACCTAAGCACGTGCTGCGTGTCCTTTTTTTTTAGTGGGGTGAATCTGATAACGGAAGGAGAGGGGAGATAACTAGGCATGCATTGTAAAATAGGATTTCAGTTCCTTTAGAGATTTTAATGTACATTGTAAATTATCACTCGTGAGTGTAGATTTCTCAATATTTTAGTTATAATATTAGCGAATAATATGCTAGGGTTTTGGTGTGTATTTAATTGTTCAAGTGTGTGTAAATTACCAGCGGACTAATTTGTGTAACGCTGTGGTAATAGAACGAGTGGCTTTAAATGTTAGAGCATGGGAAATTGTGTATTTTTCTCTGTGTGGGTAAAACCTACATTTTGAAGTCAGCAGTTACGGGTCTAGTTGGGATTTTTAATTAGTCCCTTATTTAATAGACATATGTTTATACTGATGAATTCATGGAGACGGGAGATTATTGTCTCGGGTGAAGTCTATTGTATTTTGGTAGCCAGGTAAACATATCGATCATTGTTAAATAAGTAGTCGCTGAAGCGATACTAGAGCATGGGAGCTGTATGGAAGATTTGAAACTTAAGTGTTAGAGATTTGAAACTTAAGTGTTAGATATTTGAGACTTAAGTGGTTGAAGAGTTGGGATTTAAGTGTTGAAGAGTGAGAGTTAAGGGAGTTAAGTGTTAAGGATATGGGAAATTTGTTGTGCGATATATATTTGTTATTGTTTTGTCCACAGCAGATATTTTCCAGGCGTGGCAGCGAGGGCTACAGTAGTCCTACAGCTGGCTAGAAGTTTGCCGGTCTTCTCAGGAGAAGAAGAGTCGGCAGAGCCAGAAAAGAAAGTGGAGTGGTGACAAGGTGGTCACTGGTGCAAAAGTTTTGTACCCAAGAGAGAGCAGGGAGCTGGAAGCACAGACTTCTTCAGCAAGAACAGATGTTCTTACCAAAATTCGGAGCTAGTTACGCTCATGTTAAACACACACTGATCATAGGCGCAGGGCCTAAAAAGTGTCGTGAATTTCGGGCATAATAATCCCGACAGCCTTGAGCCCACGAGCAGGGTATCCGGGCTACTGCAACGTAATAATTCGTCTATTTGGAAGCAGCAATAGACCACGTCCCGAGTTTAATTTACCAAGCAAGTCAGCAGCTACAACAGGTGGAGAAGAGGGGAAAGGGTTAACATCCCTCTTTACTGCACGAGATCGATAGAGAGAAGGAGAGTAGTGGAGGAGTCGTTTCTGTAGGAACTAGGAATGTCAGACAGACACTGAACATAACATTAGAACTCAGCAAGTCATCTGTAAGTTGTGTCGGAGGTGATAGAAGGGTTCTGGTCATGGACTTTGTGATAGTCAGAGAAGATTTAGCCTTGTGATAGTCAGAGAATATTTAGCCTATAGTGGAGCAGCGGTGTAGGCGCGTCATTTGTGTAGAACCACGTCTGCAGACAGACGGACAGTAGGAGTTAGGGCGTGTTTACATGATATCAGGTTGATTAGGAGAAAGACGGATCTGGTGTTCGAGATCCTCCTTCACATGTTGTTGTATTACTTACCTTTCTTCCTTACAGGTTGAGGGGAGGGCGACTGTGGGGGTTACCTTACCTAATCACTTGAAATTAATTATGTTCTTTCCAGGTGTAGGAACACGCATGTTTATTCTATTTTTGTAGTATGTTATATGAATTTTTTTTGTGTGGTGTAAATAAAATCCATTGTAAATTCCCGGCTGGATCAGTCACTTACTTCAACCTATATGTTGTCTGTAAGTGGTGTCTGTGGTGTTAAGTATTAAACCTTATCCCAGTCTTGGTAGCTAGAGGTAGTGAGGTTATCGCAAAGCATTACGTCACTTAGTGGCAAGGGAGAGTCAATTTCGGTTCTCGACCCTTGACGCCAATAGCCTCATCTCCCACAGTCACTGTTATTTTCTTCTGAAATCTATCTTCTTAGTCTTTCTTTCCACTAGGGTCTAGTCTATTTAGGTAGGCAACCTCTAGTCTTAAATCCACTTCGTGACATAACCCCATTTAATGAGTGTACGTAACATGTTGAAATGGCACTTGTACGACTGGGACTCTCCCCTTCAAATATTCATTCATAATCAATATGGCAAACACATTTTCAAATACAATAATAATTATATAAATGTTGGTCTTACCGAAATATCGAATTTTTTCACTATGTAAGTAAATTACAGGCCATAAATGGTCACACAAGATCTCCTGCTGAATAACAGAACAGCGAAGGCATCTGATCACACTTGTCTGTAAACGTTATTAACTGTACATGTGAAAGTTTAAATTGAAAGTGGCAAGGAACGCTCGTCTTTCTGAGTATTTATTTCACTTTCTTAGTTATGCTCAGCAACCAATCAGGTGACTTCCGTTCCTACGCGTCTATTTTCAAAAGTTAACCTACAATTTTCAAATCAGGAGACACCCCTTTCTATGGCCTCAATATGGCTAGCTTCAGTAAAAAAATCCCAGGCACGTCTTTATATGTCTTCATTCTACCATATCGCTAGTATTATCTAAGTCATGTTAATCCAGAATGAAAATATTTACTTATTCTACCGTTTTGTCATCTAATGCATCAGGTTTCACACTTCTAGCTATTATTTTTACCCTTTTCGTCTTTCCTGTATATTTATTCAAATAACATATTTTTTCTTATACAGTAGGCTAAAATATTTAGACTAACGCATATTATATATTTAACAACTAATTAGTAGCATTTTAATCTTCATTTCTAGTCTTTATTTTTCCTATCGCTCGTTTAGGCCATTTAGTTTCAGTTTAGAAATTCAAACAGGGTCTATGCATTTCCCCCGTTCTCTCCCTTGTCTTTTCCAAGAAATACACGATTTCCAACTACACTAACTTTCACGCATGCATTTTGGGTAAGGCTTGCAAGTCTGTAACGTCACATTGGCATTTTCAACTATCGGCGTTTTACGCGTTAACCCTTTAGGAACCAAGAAATAAAACTAGTCTTTTGGTGGTGTGGTAATACCTATGTTATTTTATACCTACAAACTACTAGATGCTATATTTTGATCGGTGAAATATCGGATATCATCACACCACACATGATAACAACATTTCGGTGTACTAAATTAGTTTGATGGAATTACCCAAAAAATACAAGTAACCATTTATTATGTATGTTGATGGAATATGTGTATTAAGATTTGTTCTTCTTCTTCATTCGCCCTCAGACTTCTACATTAATGACTCTAATAAAAGCAGCAGTCTGCTCAAGGTTCCTGACATCTCCAAACAGGTTTTCGTGGATAAAAGTGGGTTGTTGACATATGTTACCCCGTTCACTGCTGTAAGTTAGGCAGGACTAGAGCAGTTGTTCGGCTGTCATGGGGCTGGTGTCAGAGGTGCCAATTCTGTACTAGTGATGTGAATTGTACCTCAACCTATTGTGACCACTTTGTAATGGGACAATTATAGCCTAGATAGCTGGTGATATGCATCATATTTTATGTGACTTTTATGTCACTCTGTATTAAGATTTGGATGACGAGAAATAAACACTCGCTATCAGATTACAAAGATTACTGTTATTATCATGGACTAGAACAAATGTGGAACTCTACAGCTTTCTTAAGGTTACATACAATTTAGTCATGCCGTGCTAATGTTAATTCTGCCATGCTTTGTGACCACGCATATCATATCCAAACTTCAGGGCTTCAATAACAGATCTTCGATTGCATTGTGTTAACGGCCAAACGTAAGAAAACACTTCGTCTTGTTTGAGAGAACTGTGCAAAAACAAATATAACTTGCAATTAAGAAAAAAAAAATGTACAAGTTTTAGAACATGCATATACGGAATCTCAAACCATGAAGTCTGGATATTTTATGAAATGGAACTCATTGAGGAGGAGTAGACTTGAGATGCCACAAGCAACCTGAACAACGGTAGATGATTATTACAAACAGCTGGAGTCTCAGGGGTGGTGCTGACGAAAAACCTTAATTAGAAATCAATGTCATGTATTTGCTGACATCAAATATTCAAGGGGAAGGAAACACATAATTAGTTATTATCTTTTTTTAATTATTGGAACTGTTGGCAACATTATCGGCCTGTATTATTATTCAACTTGAGTGTAATTCATCAACACAAAACTAATTGTTCTATTCAACAACACTGACACGTGTACATCCATCCTTATTGTGTCTAGTTTTAGGTTTAACGGTGTCTCGTTGGGCCGGTCTATAAATATGAATAGCACATGCATCAACGTACAACTTCTACGTTTGTTTCTTTGACAGTACGTTTTTTCATACAGATGTTGTTACTTATCTAGTTGTGTTAAAGAAAACTATAACAAGAACGTTAAAAACGACATCAATTATTTAGTGAAAGCTTATATAAAACCAATCTGTGACAGTGTTCTTGTGTGTCTATCTTCCTAATTCCTCTTTACTACCTTGTATTTATTTGCTAATATCGGGGTTTGATGAAAAACCAGACTATCAAGAACGTTTAAAACATTAAAAAGTGTAATTACGCTAAATCGAATGACTGTGAACATCGTCTGTATCTTCATCACCTATAGTTCTGCCCTAGTTTAAACTGTCAATAAATTGGTGATGATATTGTCTATAGAAAAACACAAAATTATTTTTGGTCCCATTTTTAGTGTAGAGAAACTAGGAAATTTAAAAAATATTTGTTTAAACATCAGATGTGTCTTATTCCGTTGGCAACAACATGTTTAGTCATTAAACTACGTAGCACAACAAAGGAGCGGGCAAATATTACCATTTGTACCCAGTTTTAAACTGCCAAAGACAGCTAAAATGGTTGCGATGACGTACTCTTTCCATTTTTTGCTTTATTCACATGAGCATCCGTATGATAGTAGATACCTTTGAACCCGTGCTATCAGTAGCTAGAAAAGTACGTAGATATTGACCTGTGAGCTTGGCTGAGTAATGGAGAGTATTAACTATTAAATCTTTATTTGCTATTGCATGAGCCAAAAATGCAAAGCACTTCTGCAAGCTTTGCTGTAGGGACAGAACAAGGGGACAACTTATAGCTTGACTATTAAGCTACCCGCCACTATATTTGAGAGGTGTTAAGCGTCATGATAAACGATTTACATTTGTACTAAAAATATTTTTTTTAGCTCATTTTGTCATACAAACGTTTCAAATTGCAGCCAATCTAGTGCATAGGTCCTCAAAGTAGTCGATATCAGGGATTTGGAACAATAAAATGTTATTATTGCATCTCTTCTGCATTGATAGTGACTGTTTCAACTCCACGCTGGCTCCGCTCCGAGCTCCGATTCAATTTTTTTTCTTTACATTAAATTTCAAAAAATATTCACATTCTAACACTGAATAATGAAACTATTTTGTCAATAATGTAAAGGTCATTTCAACTAGAATTGTGCGTGTAGTTCCCTCTGGTCTCTCAGGAGATAAAGAGAGAACTGATCTACTGCCCCTTCTGGCACTGCCGTAAAAGCTGACTGAAATAAGGATGTGCACGAGGGTCACCACATCATCACGTAAAACATACTGTTACTGTAACCATAACTGCAAGAGTACATAAATGCTTTAATGCGAAATGTCTGCAGTGCTGGTTCTATGCTTCATATGATGGGATGTAAAATAAACTAGAATCATTCAGTCTTTATTATTATAATAATACATTTTCTGAAAAATTATTCCTGCAATCAAATCGTCTGTCATAACCTACAGTTAATTAACTTTAAAGCCGAAAACAGTCACACTACACAGGCTTAAGTTTTTGGCGCTTTTCACCAAGAGCTGACGCTCAGTGACAGTGGATCAAAGTCAAGTCATTGGCACCTCTGTAAGATGCCCGAATGTGGCTTTGGCAGCATTTATGCCTACCAACAATAGATTCCGTCGCTTGACAGTCTTGCCAAAACTGTATCTTGTGTAATGCTTTCATTATAATTATGAATCGCAGACACCTGCCGATGTCTTTCCTGTTTGTCCAGTTCTTTTTCGAAGTCAAAATCTTCTGAAAAATGTATCAAAATCATTCCCTTAGAACGCAGGGCCGTGACTTTTTACGGCACTTGCCTCACTAGTATTGTATATTTATTACTGTGACGGGCGGTGGAATTGTCTGCCCTACTTTTGCTTAGTCGGTCTGGTTTCTCGTCATTCTGAACTTTCTACCTTCAGTCCATCAAAATTCTCCGCCCACTTTTCTGTAAATGTTGTCTCTAACAGCGATACATATGTCTTCTTGTCTGTCATTCAGCAATGTAGACCTTCTTCATGCATATCTCCTTGCACGCGCATGGCAGTATGTGATTAAAAACAATCCTTTTTTATCGGTCCTCCAGGAAACTAAATACTTCCCGGATCTCCTTTAATTCGAGAAACCTCAGGGTAATTTCTCTGTTCCTTTTAACGGGAGAGAGCTTTGATCGTGGCCAAAAGTCACCACTCACGAACGCAGGCGCCGTGTACACGTCGCGTCATCCATTCGTTGTCTTAAGAAAGCATGAGGAAACTCTGCGGTTAGCGTACGTGGATTTCTGTTTAATCGGGGAGAGGGGGGGGGGGGGGAGAAAAGAGATCAGAAGCTCTTGCGTCTTATTGCGTGCTAGTACGCTGTTTCATCTCGAACGGTCCGCGAAAGCGAGCCAAACATCTAGCATCATCTGGTAGTACTTAAGCGACTGTCTCAATACCTCTCTATCAGTCATGCTCTTTCTATTTTCTAGCATGCGTGCATCGTATCCTTACTGTTGATAGCAGGTGTGAATTAAGTCCGTACATAGATTATTCCTTGAAGCTGACCCTGATCAGAAAGACAGAGAGCGGTCTGTGTTTGCTATCTACGGGCTCAACCAGAGTCTACGGAGATTTATTTGCACAAAGTTTCCACACACTGGTGCGTGGCCTCTAGCACTTACTTGGCCTCATTTTTATTTACTGACGGATTAACTGCCAAATTGCTACAGCTGGCGGCTATCTCGTGAATTACATTACGGCCAGCATCGCATACAGCCTCGTCTACGAGCTGTTATAATTTGCTATTCATACATACTGGCAAATTTGGTGTACCCCACATACCACCCGGTTATTGGAAATAATACATAATACAGAAAGAACCAGCTAGTGCCAGCATCGAAAAGTTCTCATTGAACTTATACTAGATCATCGCATCGGATAATATTCGTGTGCTGGAATTAAGCTTTTTTTCCAGTTCACCACATTTTGTTCACTCGGAGTTTCTGCAGTAGTTGCACTGTGGGAGTTACATGTTACTATTTCCCCCTGGAGCTTTCCTCCTGGCAAAAGTGGATTACTAAGTCCAGCCGGACAGTGTTGACCCACATACGTCTCTTCTCAGTTTTGGATTTATCACATAATAATTCAAACACGGTCGTCTAATTTTATTGGACTGGGGACCCCTGTCCAGGTGACAGCAAAAGACTGTATTCGAAATTTTGGTTTTAATGTGCGGGAGTGGTTCGACAGAACTTAGGTGTGTCCGTGTGAGCGTAGGAAAGAAGTAGAGTGAGGTGGCCACAGTGTTTGTTTTTCTCTTGGGGATACTTTTTTATTTTTGAAGGTTCACTTTCTTTGCTGTGTATTCTTCCGACATTGATTATTTTCAGTGAAGGTACACGGGTTTTACCGTGTTTTTTTTTTCTCACTTTGCCACGTTGGATATTGTGCAGTTTTATTTATGATTAATAAAAACTCAGAAAACTTACTCTTGCGCTGGTCAAAACGTCTTCCCTTTTAATGCCATGTTGGTGTAGTAAAGTCTTTTACAAACATTGGAGGGCGTGGCAAGATTGTCTTATTAAAAGTTAGCAACCAGGTAGAAGGAGTAGCACCACTACCCTCCAGAGGCATATCTTCTCCCAACTTTCCACCCGTGACTCTATTTTCTATCCATTCACACTTTCCCTTAATAGTCTGTCTGACCTCAGACAGAATCTATCCGTCCTACTTATATCTATCTACCTGTGACAATTACTTACTATGGAAGTTAAGAATGTATTAATTTGTAATTACTTTTAGAAATGCGTTATTACAGAGCGTAAATGTAAAGAAAATGAAATAAAGATGTTCTTTCGTTCGGAGCTAAATGGTTTAAGCAAGAACAGGTGCCCCTTCAAATTCATTTTGAATATTAATGTGTGTTTTTTTTTTTCATCACACATGTCCTCTATGAAATCTGACCATCTTTCTATAACGTTCTCTTGACTTTTTATGTTTTCTTCTTTCTCTTCTTCTTCGTTTGTCCTCAGACTTTTACATGAATGACTCAGGTTTTGCATGTGTCCAGAGCTTTGCTGGAAATGTTTGGTAAATATATTGGTTCCTATAAGCTTTCTATGAGTTTCTGTCTGAATTCCTTTACTTGCAATGCCTGGAACATCGTATTTTACATCAGTAAAGCATCTTCTTTTCCACAGTGGGATAATTAAGCTTGGTGACATTCGAGTCTTTTACATTTCTCAGCTTGATGTAAGATTCTGTTGTCTCGATTGTACTTCATTGACTGTAACCCTGTAGTGTTTTCTATATCGTTGGATTTTTAGGAATGTAGGGCCATTGTTATGATACACGATGCTTGCTTTTGGAGTTTACTTTATCAAAATATAACATAGCTGCCCTCGACCAGGCTGTGATGCAATATTCCATAAGAGGCTGGATTCTACCTGTGTACAGTTTTCTTGGGATGTTTTCATCAGGACCCCATGTGGTATCAGGTAACTTTTGCATAATCCCATGCTCTGTTTTGCACTAATGTGTGTTTTTGTTATCTGTGTTTTCCATGTCAAGCGGCAGTACAGTGTGATACCTAGGTAAGTCGGCGTTTTTTCATCTGGCACTGCTTGCCCATTAATTTGAAAAAAAAAAATTTCTATGGTTTTTTGATGAGGTAAATATATTGTTCGTTTTACCATCAGTGGTCATTAGTTTCCTGATAATTGGATTTAGCAGTGGGTGCAGTTAATGTGCACTAGTGTTGTCTCCTTCATCCGAGCAGTGGAAAGTGTGTGCGCTTGGATTTATTTAACAGCTGTTCAATTGGGAGCCTATCTCCACATCATTTGGATATCAAATTAGGAGAAACAGGGTTAATTTTCTTAGCGTTGGATTACCATTAGTTACCAAGGAAGACGGACTTAATTGGCTAGGCCGTCTCTATCACTAGCAACTGAGAACCTACCCCGTTTAGTTACACTTAGTAGTGAGGAAGTATCTGGGTGTTGGTGTGGGTATGAGACGGAGACGCTTGCTGGTGTGATTGAGCGAAGTGGTGTGTTAGTTTTATCTGTGGTTATGATTCATTAGGCTTCAGAGATCGTGAAGGCATTATTAATTTTTCTTTGATTCATGTTGTAGTTTTCTTTAATAAAAATATGTATATGTAATATTTGATCAGAATCTCTTCTATTATAATTGTCACTTGATGTTTGCTGTGTGTCCTTACTGCAGTAGATTATTTTATTTTGCATTTGGAGGACGGGTGAGAGATTGACATCTTAACCACAGTCGTAGTTGGTGGATAAGTAGTCCTTAGAGATCAGTACATATCTGACTGCTCTCCTGAAGTCATATCTCTCTCCATAATTTCATTAGTAACTCTGTTTTCTCTAGTCTCACATTTCCCATTCATATTCTGTCTAAACTCCGACATTCTCTATTTTTCCATAGTCGCGACAGAATGGGTCATAGTCCGGTACGACCCTCTAGCACAAGATTATATCTTTATTCTCGTGAATGTTCTAGTGTGATTAGATCTTTACTTTATCCCCTAGACTCTACGACCTATATGATTCTGACAACAAATGTGTGTCTACAGCCAGAGATTATTATTTTAAACTTGGCAACGTATTTGTACAATTCTTAGTAAATTTGGTGATGGAGCAGTAGATAATTTTTCAATTTTTTTCAGAGAGCACCGTACAGGCGGTAGCTTAGGCGTTTCCAAGTGGACTTGAAATTGTCCCAGGCCATAAATTGCCTGCCTTATGATGTTTATGTAAAGTTATTGCCCCACGAACAAAATGACTATGACGTGCTGATAAGAGCGTTGTTAGAGAGATTTAAGATACAAGCGAAAATGTTCCACCAAGTTTATCGAGAAAGTCGGAAGAAATTAAGCGAAACATTTGCTAAATTCTCCTCCAGGTTGGAAGGCTATCACACCAAGTAGCGAGAGCTAGCTGCTGTCCCTTATACATATTAATGCCTTCTTGAACTTTGATTGGTTGAGCAGATCAAGGCCTCCATTATTCTTGACATGCGTAGGTTCCTTGCGGTAAAAGACGCCTAACGGCACGAAGACATTTTGACTCGGGCTGAGCGAAATCAACATGCGCTCGCAGAAACGCAAACCGGCAGAGATGCCAACCCGCAATGACGCAGAGTGTTCCTCTAAACAGCCTTCTAGACAGACACCTAAAGAACCCTACCCCCAAAACCATAACAAATCTAGATCTTAACAAAATAGCAATCCCCACACAGCGACCTTCAATGACCCCGCATTTAATCAATGACAAGGGAATAAACTGTGTAAATTTTGTAGAATTAACTCCCATGCTTCTGCTGTCTGCCGTAGTAATCAGACAGCACACCGAGTTACCTGTATAAGGTCACTTCGAGTGTTGAATGACATTCGAGAGTCGTCGTTCCACAATTGCAGGGTAGTGGAATTTAATGAACGTTCTAGAACCTGCTTATTTGATATTAGCCTTAATTACCCGGCGTTAGTTGCTGAATGCCTAGTTCGGCCTGACCAGTGGACCACTGACAATGTGGATCTATTTGGAATTATGCCTGGTGATGTTCCTTCACGGCACGGTGTTGCGTTGGTTCAAGTCCAATCTCCGTACATACGTGGGATCATACGTGCCGCCGTGGAAAGAGAACTGTATTATGATCTCATCCCGGGGAGTCCTTATATATCCCCGGAGAGCCAAAAGAACCTATCATGGCTAGGGCCAAGAAAATGTACCAGAGGTGAAAAGCAATGGAGTCCATACTTCATATCTCTGGGGCCGCTCAGACAGACAGCCCGTCAAGCAATGGGTCCCTACTTGGCGTTTCTGTTGCCTCTCCAGCAGACAACCAGTACAGCAACGGGTTAGAGTCCCTACCTCACGTTTCTTCTGCTTATCCGAAAGACAGCCTGGTAAGCGATGGGTTAGAGTCCCGACTTCAAGGCAACAAACATAACGCGTTTTGAGTTAGAGTCCCAGATGACGCTGAATACTGGTGTTTTAGTCCGAGATGTTGGATACTGGGTTAGAGTCCCAGGAAAATAGTGAAACACAATATGCAGAGGCGTACACACCCCACTCAACGATCGGAGGCCAGGAGGCGCCCCTCTCAGAGCCCTTATCGGCCCTGGTGCCAGCAGCCGGGGATATATTTTCCAATTTCTACCAAGGAACTTTGGAAAACGGTACCGAGAGCTTTCTCTCGGGGGCCCTGGGTTTACCCCGGGGGATAGGCAGCTATCCGTTCTGCTTGCAGACGCTACCGCTTGTGGCAATGGAAGGAGATCTGATGTTGCTTTGAAATTTCCAGCGGACACCATCATCTCCCTCAGGGAGGGCAATTTTGCCGATGTGAGGGAAACCAGGGCCCCAACTTTTGGAGGAGGAACCCTGGCCGCTCTCTTGATCATCAATTGCTTCTTAGGGCAGAAGACGGTGAGAAGAGTTGCCTTTTACGAGTGAAAGGAGCTTCCCCGGACCATATGATCTCAGCCTACCTTGAAAATGGAAGAGCGGGAGATGATTGTGGGGCCGGCGACCAAGACTTCTATCCCCCATTTCGCATGTGTTGTGAAACATCGAGGGAAGAATAAATACCGCCTGATACATCATACCTTCGGTCAAAGGTAGCAGTTACCGACGTGTTGCGTGACTCAGTAGCAAACATGAGTACAAATGAGAGGAATTAGAACTCTCCCACCGACGCTTTAGTGTATCTAACAAACCCCATCTAGTGGAATACAGCAATGCACTTTAGATCAGTTTTGACGCTCCTATTAACCCCGCCAAAGTTATTGTGATAATGATAGAGAAGTTTCAGTTTCGCTGTGGGGTGGCACTGGTGTGAAAGCGAAATCTCGCTTATGCCCCAGTTTGGGTGCAGGCGCACATGACTCCGATGTTCTTGTCGGGCCCCTGTCTTTTAATTCTTTGTTATTTCTTTGGGCCACGATGGCCCGAGCCCTGTGAAACGTAGAGAGAGAGGCCCCCTTGATTCTATTTCTATGCCGACAGAAACGCCTGGTCAGAACTCAGTTTCTACACCTTGCATCGCAGAAATACGTTCGAGGCACCCCTCCAGTATCTTCTCAATAGCGGAGAAGCCTTTGCCTAAGTCGGCAACTCGTAAACAGAACCAGAGTCGGCCGGTCATTTCGCCTAACGCGAAATCTGTTACTGTTACGTATTCGTCACCTGTTGCATATAGCACCGACGGCCTGACGAATGTCAATGTACGGCCAAAGCAGCCACTGACCTAGCGACAGTACGCGCTGAGGACAGTTTGTTGACCGATCAGGTGAGCGCAGAATTGGCTAGGCCCTCTAAGTTTTAAGGAGAGAAGGAAGATGAGACTACAGGTCTTCCCAGTATATGAGATAAAACTGGCCAGACCATTTCCATCAAATGAGTTTGTGAATGCAATTCAATACTTAGGGGGGGGGGGACGTTCTGTCATGATTTAATTAAAATGTCTGACACTTCGGTCTGAGTGGTCTGCCCTGTTTTCTTTCTAATTCTTGCCTACGCCCACTTTTCTGTCTTATTGCTCTTAACAGCTCTAATTCTGTTGTTAGTCCCGTCAATCTTGACATGGGCCAAGCTAAGTCTACCACTTTGCACGTGAAAATATCGGCATGTTTGCCAAAGGTCTTTTATTTAGCGATTTTTGGGAAACGGCAAGTACCCTGTCCCTTTGATTTATGGAGAACACATGGAATTCTCTGCCCTTTATTTTATGACGTCCTCGGTTTCACCCCGAACGCTAGTCGCTTTTAGAACGTGAAAAGCGTTGCTAATATTACGTAGCTTCCTGTATCGTGAGGCGGCCGGGGACTCTCTCCCGTACTTTTTACGTCTGTATTTGTTTCATATCGTGCGCGTGTGAAAGCCACGCTCAGCAACCAGCACACTCTATCTTACTATTTAAGCTAGTCGTCCCTAACACTCGTTACCATTTGTCTCTATAGGAATCCATGCTGCCTAGCAAAGTGTTATTATTGTTGACAGCTAATAACAGTTCTAGTGTGAATTCTAATTCTTAAATTTGGAAAGCACACAATATCAATTTAAGCTCCACGCAGAGTTAACGCAAGAGGGGATTTTTCGTGAGACAGAAGTTTGAGCTTGTATACTTTATTTGACCACAGTTTTCCATTTGGACAATTGTATAAACTATTCTGTAAAGATTTTCGCTACATGATCTATTGGGTTTGAGTGCACAACTATTTGATAATTTTACCCCTTTGCAATTCTAATGTTGAGTAAATATCAATTGGGCCCTCACTGAATTCCCATTCGGTATTATTCCTAGTTAATATTTAACTTGTTGAATACTGAATGTTTGTTTCGCCTGCTACCACAGTGGGTGGGGCAGTAGGGGTGTGAATATTTAAGCCTGTATACGCCGCGGCACAATGGTCGCGCGTCTTGAAGAGCGATTCACGCATGGCTGAATTTACCTGTGTGACAAGTTAGGAATCAGAGAGGGGACAGAAGGTGTATGATGTGTTTTGATCTAGTGAGAGAAAGAAAGAATGAGGGGGGATTTGTTGTTAAACAATTGGGATCTTGTTGTATAGTGGTTAACGATATTTTTGACGTGTATGTATTTTTCAGAGCGTGGCCACAAGCATGTAGTTTGTGCTCTCTGTAGTAAATTTCTAAGTACAATAGCTAAATTAGTATATAAAAATATGGGGCATAAAGGCAAGGATAAGAAAGTAAAAAGAAATTTCTGCTACAAGGGTGGTTGTCGCCTACACCTTCAGATTATTATTTGCTAACGAATAGCCGACCAAAAACGGTACTCAAATTTTCAAATTCGTCCTTGACATAACTTCCCAAGTTCTAAGAAACATTTGCCTAAAAATGCAGTGTGAAACGAGTAGGGGGCAAGGATAGATGAAAATGCTAATTCGTTTCGCATTGATTTTAAACTAAAAGCCAACTATAGCACAGTGGCAAGCCTTGCCTTAGGGGTTTCCCCAAATACAATGAAAAAGTTAGAATTGTGGACACTACGGTCATGTAAACATGGTTAGCTCTTATTGTGAATGACCTAAGCTCTCGTATTCAGCTTGATATTACATGGAAAAAGAGTGAACGAGAGGTAGTTTAAAAATAAACAACTAACATGGAAAAAATTATAGAATTTTGAACTAAACCACATAGCTCCTTAAAAATAGTATATTCGTGTACCTGAAGACTTGCTGACCAAGAATATGGTGTTAGTTATATAAATAGTCCCTTAACTAATCACATAATTGTAGCGGAAGGTTTTATATGTGTGAGATGATAATGCTAGAGTAGAAATAGTATTCTCTCCAGAATGTGTGAGGTCCCAGTGACAGAGAAGTACACTGGTATCACTCGATAGTCACGGCTGTGAAAGTATCTGGACTGAAGATATTCAGAGAACAGTCAGACCTTACTGCGCCACCTCCGCTATGTGACCACCTGTGATATAATAAAAATTCAACCAAACTCAGTATCAACTATATTGAATGAATAAAGCTGGTGAATACAATTTATATCCTCTTTATTTACATCTATCTAATTGTGGTGATTGTGTGTGACTGGTGATACAAAAGTTATATTTATACAAAACCAAATTGGCGAACTCAATTACAGTTTTTTTGCAAGTTAAACTAAAATGTCATTTCTTTAGACTCTTCCAATTAGTTGGGTAATAGACTTCTTCACTGTCTTATTCACTTTATAACTTTCACTAGTTTATCACGCAAATTGTCATCACAAAACTCTGCTTGACAATTATCACTTCTTGGGTGCACGATTGTCACAAATATCACTCATCTGTTAGGTTAATCAGTGTTCATATGAGATGTACAGCTTCAGTAGGTCTTGCTTCTACCAATCCAGACACTGCCGGGGCGATTCGCATTGATCATCGAGCAATTCTTGATCATTGACCTCTGACTTTTGGTTGACAAGTATGAACCTGCAGATAATTGTAGGATATGTGGCTATTTGTGGATAACAATTACCACATTCCTATTGTAGGTGAGATGAATTTGTTTTCAGATGTATGCGTGAAAATGCATGATTATGGATCAGTGACAAGACAGGTGTCTACTGTGGAACATTTTATAAAATCAAATAATACAAAATAATATGTACACACATATATGGTATGAGGTTATAGTATCCCCCTGCCTGACACGTTAGCTCTGTAAAGTGCAGTAACTTGATGACAGAATGAATAAGCCCTGATAATGATTGTTGATAGTCCTGATACGGACTCAGTCATGGTGGTTATATTTCGGGTTCCAATCTTCAACAATCATATCAAGTAATCAATTAATATACATGATACTTTCATAACATATAGATTAAACAAATCTTGAAATAAAGATTAAACAAATCCTGAAATAAAGTTGTAATTACTGTATTATTTTACATAGTAACTTTACATACCCTCGCAGGATCTAATTAAGATCAGTAAAGACTGGCTTTAGTGGAGTAACAGAACTGCCTGGCTGCAAATAACAAGATATTGGCCTCTGCGCGTTCCTCTCTCTCCAGCCGTTGTCCTTCTGTCTTGCTTCGCTGTACAAGTGAATTTGAAATCATTTCCGTCCGCCCTTATATATGCAGCTACCGGACGTACAGGAAACAAGGCTCGCAACTCCAGCAAACTTCCCAAAAAAGTGGTAACTTCGGGGGGTTTGTGCTAGAGGTGTTTCAAACCTTGGTCTCGTGTATTTCACCTAACCCAGTTCAAGCCTTTGGAGTTATATATTTCCGTTCTCCATGAGTTGACCTTTATATCCATATGTTGTTTTCCTATATCTGTCGTGTTAACGATTTTATATTGAATTATAAATAGGAAAAACACAGGATTTCTCAATGCACGGACACTATTCTTGCGAAATTCTTCACAACTACTTACTCCCTTCTGATTTCCTTGTACCTATACATAAATGAAGATATTCCCGTCAAAAGGAGACCATTCTCATCCTTGTCTGTCATTCCGTTCTCCTTCCCGATGTCTAATTCTAACCATGATTTCGGACGATTTATTCTTCCTTATACACTCGCCGAAGTCATTCTATCTGACCGTGGGAAACCCCTTCTCTGATTGGCTGCCCTAGATACACACAGGAAAATACCCCTGCATTCCTTTGTACAGGCCAGCACACTGGTGTCCAACTTTTCGGTCTTCAAACATTTAACTAGGCAATGCGTAACATGCGACAATAATGATAAAACAATACATATAGATCAGAGATACTGCCAGGTCAAGTCATATCTGCTTAGATTGGATTGCATATTTTTTGGGGAAAAAGTAGGTGACAGAAAGGCTAACTGCATTGGGGTGGCATGTGATGTTGTTGCCTGGCATTTTTTTGTGAATTAAACATGGCCCAGCACACTGGTGTCCAACTTTTCGGTCTATTTACATCTGCAATCCGTATTGGCTCAGAGACATATTGCATATTTTTTGGGGAAAAAGTAGGTGACAGAAAGGCTAACATAGTACAGCGAATCCGATTGGGTGGCATTTGAAGTGAGACGAAATATTATTGGCTGACCTTTGAATAAACATGAATAGCCTAGTAACGTAGAAAAGTTTGAATGATATTTTTTGAAAGACTATTTACACTGTAATATTAAGAGTGATTGGCTAACTGAGTCGATATTGTCAGAAAAAGCGTTAGGGGGAACGCCATTTTTAGAAAAATTCTACCAGCGATAGATGAGATCAGGCTGTGCTTTCAAATACAATTTCTAGACAGCCTGGACAACGAAACAGATCGAAACTGTGTCAGTCATCATCACTGTGTATTTCATTGAAAAATTTTGTGGTAAGATTGACATTTATTAACATGTATTTTATATAAAATTGAATGTGAAATAATAACATGTGTCTGTACTTGAGTGGGTCTATAGCGACCATGAGGCAAAGCCTAGAGATTGATCCACCATGTGATAGACTGTCAGAGAGGTGTAAAACTACAAGAATATGTATGATTGTCATAAAGGAGCATAACACCTATCCTATTATATGGAAGAGATTACAGCTGGAATTGCAGTGGCGTTGTAACTATTAGGGGAGAGGAATACTGGTGTACATTGTCACATCAAAAGAAAATGGTGGCATAGGTTGGTATAAGGCTATGACATTTTTTTGTTTGTTTGTAATGTACATGTCCTTAACTGTGGACTATTAGTGTATGCTAGATATTACGAAGGATGCATACCTTCTGTTACAGCATAACTGTGCACTAAATTTTAGAGTGGTTACACTATAGTGTGACAACCCTGGTATTCATCTTTGGATACCTGTCCAGCGGGTTTTTGGCTAGAAGGGAAACCGGAAGAAACGGTTTGGCGGCAAAGTTAGTCATGATATGTCCGCTCGACTGAGAAGTCGTTGATGGCCGTGGTCAGCAGTTTTGCTGGAGAAAGTTATAGAGATGCCACTATTGCTCATTACTTCTTGCCGTTAATTTCATGAGATCAGGAGTAGTGATTTGTTGCTAGTTTGATATCCTCCTGGATTGTATTTCATGATTGCAATGATGTATTTCGTTTTGTCAGTAGTGTGTTCCGCCTATGTGAGTGATTGTCAAGGCGGGTGCTGAGTAGATTAGCTCGGCGTGTATTATTTGGATATCTTGTTGAGCTATAGTGTGTGGCAAGTATGTAGCAGTTATTTCAGTGCATTGTGCAATGCATGTTCATGTGTATCGTCAGCTGGGTGCGGCTCTTCTGTTTGTGATATTCATTAAAAGGGTCATTACCTGTTATAGGTGTTATCAGGTTATTTATGTCAGCTATTGTGTGCTATGGTTGTTCCTTTGAGACAGCGAGCTAAGAGTCTAGTGTGAGAGTGCCTTAAACCCATAGTACTAATAGAGAGTTCGCTCTGACAGCACAAGTATTCTCATGTGACTAGTTCTGACATTTGGGATCCCGGACGAGCCCCCAAATGACAGCACAAGTATTCTCATGTGACTAGTTCTGACACCTTCACATTTCAGAGGTCCTGGGTACTGACGTTAATGTGGTACCAAACGCTTAAAGACTGATTGATTCAGGACTCTGTCCATATCCTGCGAGCCCATGCTAGTGGCCATTGTCTATCAAACAGGGAACAGATTGTCGAGCGAGCAGAGGAAAAGTTATACCTATATTCTACGGCCAAGATAAGTTCTTGTTCGGCACCTGAGAGCTCAACTGTTTAAAAAGGAACATAAAGTGACAGTGAATAAAACTGGGACAATTATTTAATAGTTCCACAAGTGACAAATAGAAACAAACGTTATTAAAAGGGAGTGATTTGAAATAACAACCTAGTAGTACCACCAGTATTACCTTAAAGTAGGAGAACACTACAGAAGGATTTTAGAATAACATTTTTATGTATGGACAGAAGATCTACTGTGCTAATTGACTGATGTAAATAATTATTTGATTTCACTTTTAAATTGTCAGTCCTGATTCAAAATAAATTAGAATCAGGATAATAAATTGTAAAATTTATATTTACACAAATTTCAACCACAGTCTTAAATAAGATAGCCTTTTAAAGTGTCATTTGTATGTTATTGTGGTAGTACTGTGTGGTGTTGTGAATAATAAACTATTTGTTTGTATGTTTGTTTGTTATTACACATTACACCCTATCTTCATAACCCTAGACACAACACGAAGTCATTTAATAATAATAATCATAATACATTTTAAATGAGATAAAAGGGGTGGTAGCGGAAAGGAAGGAAATGAAAAGAAAGAAAACAGCGTAGTCCCCCAGGTTAAAGCAACTATATAGCGAACAGTTCAGTTATCTGGACAAGGAAGTTAAACGCTAAACCCGAGCCAACAAAAGGCATTTTCTAGACGATCTTGCAAGACAGGCAGAAGAGGCAGCACTTAGAAATGAACAAAGCACAGTATACAAAATAACTAAATTCATCAGCGGAAAACAAGGTGCAAACAATATTTCTTTAGTAAGAGATAAGCAAGGAAATCTCATCACAAATGGAGAGAAACAAGATGGGCATAGCATTTCAGAGAAACTCTGAACAAGGAACTACCAGAGACACAATTGAATGTTCCTGAGGCTGAAAATGATCTAGATGTTAATGCAGACATTCCACAAATAGAAGAAATCATCACAGCAATCAAAGGGTTAAAGAATGGAAAAGCTCCTGGCCATGATAACTTAAATGCAGAGCTATTTAAGATAGACCCTGAGCTAGCAGCAGAAAAATTAGAACCACTATTTGCACAAGTCGGGAAAACTGGGACAACACCAACAGAGTGGAACAAAGGAATAATTGTCAACTTGCCCAAGAAGGGAGATCTTGCAGACTGCATTAATTGGAGAGGAATCACTCTTCTCTCAGTTCCCAGCAAAATACTAGGCAGGATAATTATACAGAGAATTTCAAATGCAGTAGACCACAGACTGAGGAAAGAATGAACAAGCAGGATTTAGAAAGAACAGAAGATGTATAGATCACATATTTACCCTCAGGAACATTATAGAGCAGTGCTCAGAATGGCAAAGACAGCTGTACATTAATTTCGTTGATTTTGAAAATCCTCCGCTGGGAGGACAACATTAGACAATCTTTGAAGGACCGAGGACTAGAATGGAACCAGGCCAGGAAGAAGACAGCTGATAGAATGGTCTGGCGCTCTCTCTTCCAAACCTCTACACCTCACGGTAGATGGGGAACGACTAAGTAAGTAAGTAAGATTTTGAAAAGGATTTTGACAGTAAACACAGTGACAGTTTATTTAAAATACTGAGGGCTTATGGTATTCCAAGCTGCATAATAATAGCCCCTTAGCCCCTTCAGTCATAACTGACTATGGGAATGCGCCCCTAAGGTGACAGCCCTCAGCTGCTTATTTTCCTGGTGCTCATTTCGACGTTTTCTCCTCACCTCTGCTTCTTGTTTGAGCCTCTCTTCGCCCAATCTGAGGTGGCGCCGTAAATAGCATCGCCACTTAGTGCGATCGGCAGCTTCATCCTCCCATGTTGCTGGATCCATGTCCAGTGCCCTCATATCTCTCTTGCACACATCTTTGAACCTCAGCTGTGGCCGCCTAACTGTTCTCTTGCCATCTGCTAATTGTCCGTAGAAGATATCTTTTGGGATGCGACCATCTTCCATGCGGCGAACATGGCCAAGCCAGCGAAGTCTGCGCTGTCTAAGAAGCGTATACATACTTTGAAGGCCAGCACGTGACAACACCTCGACATTTGTCACTTTATCTTTCCATGAGATGCCGAGGATGCGGCGTAGACACCGCAAATGGAAGGTATTGAGCCTTCTTTCTTGCTTAGCATAGGTCGTCCAGGTCTCGCTGCCATATAGGAGTGTGCTGGTGACGCAGGCATTATATACCGCAGCTTTGGTCTTCATTGTGAGTTTAGAGTTTCCCCAAACACGCGATGTGAGGCGGGCAAAGGTAGCTGCAGCTTTGCCAATGCGGCTGTCGATTTCTGTATCCAGTGAGAGTTTGTCATTGATGGTAGACCCTAGGTATGTGAAGTGGTGCACCACTGCCAATTCATAGTTATCGATAGTGATAACTGGTGCAGCACCCACATCCTGACTCAGCACATTCGTTTTTTTAAGACTTATTGTGAGGCGAAAGTCCTTGCATGCTTTAGTGAAGTGATTCATCAAGCTCTGAAGCTCTTGTTGGCTTTGAGTGACGACTGCAGCATCATCAGCGAACAACACGTCTCTTATAGTGACCTTTTGATTTTTGTTTTTGCCTTCAGCCTTGAAAGATTAAACAGACGGCCATCTGACCTAGTGTGAAGACATATTCCTTCAGTTGCATCTCTGAATGCATGTTTCAAGAGTGAAGCTGGAGTGTCCTCTCCAGGGCGCGAGCTTGGGCACAGTTATATGGAGATCAAGCTGTTGCCCATGCAGCATGTTCCCCCTCTCCACACAGCCGGTAGATCCAAAGGAACGGCAGTAGCCAAAACAGTTTGGTACCAGCCATGTCGCAGGAGTTGCCAGAATAATGTCGAATCGACATTAGACTGCCTTAGGGACTCCGACTCCGGATTTATCCTCAGGGTTTACTCCCGAAGCCAATTCCACAAATTGATATTCCCGCAAGGCAGCGGTGGTTTGAATTCAGAGTTCCTTCTCTTAGATAAGCTACCAACCAAGGATCACGAGCCCTATCTGCCCGAAGCTGCTGGTTTTAAGGCGCCAGTCGCTCGCCTTTGCCCCTTCTCTCGTCAGTGGAAACAGTTCCGCCGGGCTCAAATTGAGCCACACGTGAAGGCCGGGAGCTGGACTTGGTTTTCAGAGGCTGTTTGAGGCGCGTGCCATATAAGTATTTTATCTGCAGTGAGAGCTTATCCTCACTACAACTCCCGGCAATAACAACCTTTGGAAACCAAGCTGCATAGTGTCAATAATAAAAAGCCTCCAAGCCAACTTTAGGTGTAGCGTTGGGCAGAGCCACCTAACCTTTGAGATGAAGACAGGAGTACGACGGGGATGCCCCTTATCAACCATTCTATTTTTAACACTCATAGACTGGGTGATGCGCCAGAAAACAGAGGGCAGTCCAAGAGGAATAAGATGGACTACATTTTCTACATTGCAAGATCTGGAATATGCAGATGACATTGCACTACTAGCACATTCACATCAACACATCCAGGAAAAAAAACGGATAGACTTAATAAGTATAGCCAGCAGGTGGACTTTATCATAAATCTAAAGAAGACAGAGGTCATGACGCTCAATGAGAGCAACAATGAGCCCATATCAGTAAGTAATCAGCAACTGCAACTGACAGACACCTTCACATACCTAGGATGCATAGTAACACCAGACGGCGGAGCAAGCAAAGACATCAACAACTGAATGAACAAGGCAAGAACAGCTCTTTTTTTTAGTCAAAACAACATCTGGAAGTCCTCTCAGTACAGCACAAGCACAAAATTAAGATTATATCAAAGCTGTGTGCTTTCTGTGCTTCTCTATGGTGCGGAATGCTGGAGAGTTACAGAGAAGGAAATGTCGAAATTGTCCTCTTTTCACACAACATGAACAAGAAAAATTATCCGAATCTTTTGGCCGAATACCATCACCAACCAAGATCTGCTTACTCGGAGCAAGCAAGATGGCATGCACACCACCATAACTTACAGACGCTGGAGCTGGGTTGGCCATGTCCTCAGAAGAGACCCCGATGCCATCACAAGAACAGCTATGCTATGGACCCCTGAAGGAAAACGAAAGAGAGGCCGACCAAAAACAACTTGGCGGAGGACTGTGAAGGCTGAGATGCAAAGAATGAACCAGAGTTGGGGCACTGTACAAAGGATGTCCACCGACCGAGCAAAGTGGAATCAATTAGTTGTTGCCCTACAAGACGCCACCAGGCGTGATGGCCACTGACTGCTTTGACGGTCGGCAGCTAAGGATCAAAGAAGAGAACGAAGAAGAAGACTCGTATTTGTGGCACCTAACGTCGCCAAGTGCCCACCTGGCATTTGCTTCAAAAGTTTTCACCTCATAAATATATCAACAATATATATATATATATATTTGCCAGAAGATATGGAGTACAAAAAATGGCCAAAAGAATGGACGCAGTTATTAGTAATACCGCTTCCAAAGAAAGGAAATCTAAAAATGTGCAAGAACTACAGAACCATTAGCCTTATTAGTCATCCAAGTAAGGTGATGTTAAGGATACTTTTGAACAGAATAAAACAGAAATCAGAAGAAATCTTGTCAGAGGAACAGGCTGGCTTTAGACCAAAAAGAAGTACCTCAGAACAAATCTTCAATATTAGAGTACTTATCGAAAAACATCTCCAACATCAACACGATTTATACCATAACTTCATCGATTTCACAAAAGCCTTCGATCGAGTCTGGCATGAAGGCTTATGGCAAGTAATGAGAAAATTCAATTTTGATACCAACATCATAGATATCATTGAAGCACTATACAAGGACGCAAGCAGTGCTGTTTTTGCAAGCAACGACATTGGAGAATTTTTCAAAACAACTGTAGGAGTTCTACAGAGATGTATCCTGTCCCCAGTGCTCTTTAATATTTATCTAGAACATATTATGCAGGAGGCTCTCTACGATTATAAATCAACCATATCGATTGGAGGCCGACCTCTGTGCAACCTACGTTTTGCTGATGATATTGATCTGATAGCTGGATCAGAATCAGAACTTCATGACCTTACCTCTAGACTGGAGAAAGTAACAAGAACGTATGGGATGGAAATTAATATAGAAAAAAGCAAGATATTGGTGAATAGCCATAAGAAACATGTTCCGACCAACATTACGTTAAATGGGCAAACGTTAGAAGAAGTTAACACCTTTAAATATCTCGGGTCCACTATATGTAGTGATGGAAGATCAAGTAAAGAAATCAAGACAAGACTTGAGATGGCCTCAGCTGCCATGACAAAGTTGAATGTGATCTGGAAAAGTAACATCAGTTTTCCTGTGAAGATCAAATTATACAAATCACTTGTATTATCTATTCTCTTGTATGGGTGTGAGAGCTGGACACTCACTGCAGATACGGAGCGAAGGATTCAGGCTTTCGAGCATAAATGTTATAGAAGAATTTTGCGCATTTGCTATAAAGAGCACAAAACAAATGTCTATGTTAGAGAGAAGATAAACACCTATGCAGGCCACCAAGAACCACTTTTGTCAATAGTGAAACATCGAAAGCTTGCCTGGTTTGGGCATGTAACTCGTCATGACTCCCTTTCGAAAACGATCCTTCAGGGGACAGTCGAAGGTAAACGGAGAAGAGGAAGGCAAAGAAAATCCTGGGCTGATAACATCAAAGAATGGGCAGGACACGGTTTTTCCACACTTGTACGCATTGCTGAGGATAGAGAGCAGTGGAGGACCCTGTCTGCTGATGCTTCCACCATGGCACCCCTACGACCCATGACGGGTTACGGGCTGAGATGATGATGATTTCCACTATGTTCCTCCAGCAATTAAATAGATTTACTAACACGATGACAAGAATCATCCACATTCCTTCAACTAATTTATAACATTATAATGAATTGTTATCTCCTAGTAGAAATTTTCCATTAAAATTATGCATACTGGGTTAGAGCCCCAGATGCTGAGTCATGGGTTAGATTCCCAGAAAACAAGTGAAAAACGATGAGCAGAGGCTTACGTACACCATTTATTGATCGGAGGGGGAAGCGCCCCTCGCAGAAAACTGATCGACCCTGGTCCATGAAATAAGCTCCAGCAGGCGGGGGTTTTATTCCAAATGTTTCCACGGAATTTTAGAAAACGGTATCGAGAGCTTTCTCTCGGGGGCCCCGGTTCACCCCGGGGGATAGGCAGCTATCCGTTCTGCTTGCAGAAGGGACCATCTTTGAGAAAGGACAGAGAACTTATGTCGCAGGGAAGTTGCCAACGGACGCCATCAACTCTCTCAGTGGAGGGCACTATTACCGATGTGAGGGAAACCAGAGCCCTAATTTTTGGAGGGTGACCCCCTGGCAACTCCCTTGACCCTCACTTGTTTCTTTAGGGCACAAGACGGTGAGAAGAGCTGCCTTACACGATTAAAAGGAGCTACCCTGGACCATATGATCCCAGCGTGACTTGAAAAAGGAAGGGCGGGAGATGACTGTGAGGCAACTTGTAAACAAAACCAGTGTCGACCGGCTATTTCGCTCGACGAGTAAACGGTTATGCATTCGTCACCAGTTGAGTATAGCGACCGCCCACCTCACCGAGGTCAGGGTATGCCCTGACCAGGTAAGCTTATGAACTATGGAAGGGGCGTCGGCAGAAAGCATGAGCGCTGAACTGCGTAGGCGGTGTAGGCAATCTGGAAAGAAAGATAGTAGGAATGCATCTCCCTTTAGTAAGGGAGAGGAAAGCGGTCAGATCATTTCCAACAAATGATGTCTTGAATGTAAGACATAGACTGTCATGATTTGATTGGAAATGTCTGCCCCTTCAATCTGAATGGTCTGCCTGTTTTCCCTGTATCTCTTGTCTACGCTCACTTTTCCGTCACATTTCAATTAACAGCTCTAATTCTATCGTTAGCTGTCAATTTTGGCAAGAGCCAGGCTAACGCCGCCCCTTACACGTTGAAATGGCGGCATTTGTCCTAAGGTTTTTTTATTTAGCGATTCTGGGGAAAACGGCAAGTACCCTGTCCCTTTGAGTTTGGGGGACACGGGACAATCTCTGCCTTTTATTTCATGCCATCCATATGTTTTTTTCTGCCCGACCGCAGGTAGCTCGTAGAGCGGGAAACGTGTTGCTGATTACGTCTTTCCCCCGTCTCGTAAGACGGCCGGGGACTCTCTCTCGTAAGTCCTACGTCTAGATTTGTTTCATCTCTAGTGATGCGTGATGCCATATGATGATGGATGGTATCCGCATGTCTGGTTTTGTGTAGTGTGTAGATGTGTTCAGTCAAAACAATGTTCATACAACAATAACAGGGCAATCCACATAGGACGTCAGTAAACTCACGACGTATAAAGTCAATGAGTCTTGAAACAGCCGTTGACGTTTTTCTTCATTATTTATTGTGGACGCCACAGTGACAAAATGGTTACGCAAATGTGTAGGCACATCAAACAGTCATTATCACAGCAACATTCAATACAGCAATAAACGGTAGACAGCATTACAATGATGAGTCAGATGCATGTTATATTTCATAGTGCTGTTAGTCAGGTGGAAAACTCCATCCTTTTCTATAACAGCCAGGAGATAACCAGATGTATGAGATCAGTTCACTCTCCTTAGTTTGACTTCAGCAAGACAGACACGTCTGCCGAAGTATAAATAATGTCCTCAAAAATATCCTCTAGATAATAAAGGTTTTCTAAACCTAGTTCATTTAACAAAGTAGCAAGTAATGGTCCTTGGTACATGCATCAACCGATGCAGTACAATGCAGCGACATGTGAGCTGGAAAAGAACATCTCGTGACGACGACTTTCGGAGACAGGCTATGAATCGAAATCGCTCACGACCCAAAATCGATAGAGTTAATGAAAAAGTCAATTTACCTTGCTTTCATGAAATACACAGAAATATCACGCCTCCCGACATGTGGGAAAACACTAGAGGTATTATCTCGACTAAACGAAATATCCATAAGAGGACTACACATCCCTGACAGAACAAAAAAAGCGGAGATCCCCTCTTCAACGAGGCATCTCTTTCGCCATTCCAAATCGCTCACTCCCACTAGTGGTGGGCGGAAACCGATCGACAAACAACAAGACAAGTCATGCGCAGTCCAGCGCAAAAATGACCACAGCTCAAAAGTTAACTGCATTCGATACCAACGCGAGAAGACAAATGCTTACCGAGAAAAGTGACTATAAATTACAAGCAGTTGTTGCCCTTGCGTTATAAAACAGATATTGAAATAAAACGATGTTGCGAGAATTTATCACGCAACATATCACCACCTCCTCCCGATAAAAAAAAAAAATGTGGAACATATTTTTTTTTTTCAATATCAAAGAGCAAGCGATAAGCGGCTCAAAACGCACGAATTATGCGCTGATAATTAATTAAATTGCCAAACAATAGGCTAATTATAGAGTGTCTGGTGAGGATATACCTCAACAGAAAAATAAATATGTCTCAAAAAATATTCACATCGGGGAGGTGTCACCAACACACATCACGTTAGCATGTAAACACAATATACGTATGCAAGTTACTATAATCATCATTAAACAGCATACTCTAATATTGTCTTTAAAAATGGATGTACAAATCTGATAGGAAAATTTAAATAGTACATTCTTTGACATGTAATGACATAAGTACATAGTAAAGTTAAACTACATGACGATCCAGGACATATGCTCTGGTATTCCGAGGGTAAGTACACAATCTAGAACTCGTAAGGTAAGTCCTCAGCTCAACAATGACATTCTGAGAAAGTACAAGCAATATAATGCTAATTAATAACTAATATGCTTCATAAGGTACAATACATTATTAATAATTGTGGCTGTTTAGTAAACTAACGGCCCTTATATTAACTACTCAGTCCTCCTCTATCATTTTAAAAAACGAACAGAAGAAGATGACAACAAAGCACGATAGTGTGTACATATAAAGTAAGTACAGATGTGCTAATCTATTGTAGAAATATAGGTGTGTTATGACTCTGTAATATATAGAAATATAGGACAGAAGTATTAGTTGGAGTCATGTGGGCATCTAGACAAAATGTCAGCCATCACATTATCCGCACCACGGATAGCTCGTACCGTGAAGTGAAAAGGTTGAAGAGCTATAGCATATCGAGTGGATCTCGAACTCTTCAAATTCTTAGTCTGAATAGCTGTAAGAGCTTTCTGATCAGTCTCTAGAATGAAATGTGCGCCCAGGAGGAATCTTTGTAGCTTTAGAATTGACCAAACCATCGCTAACAACTCACGGTCTAAAACCGAGTAGTTCCTCTCTGCCGCATTTAGTTTTCTAGAAATGTACATAACAGGATGCAGAGTATTTGCATATTCTTGCATCAGTGCTGCTCCAATCCCAGTGGATGAAGCATCACTCCGAAGAACAAAAGTCCTATCAAGAGTAGGTAATCTTAAGATGGGAGGAGAAGAAAATATATTCTTGATTTGGTCTAGTGAAGATTGGCATTCTTCAGACCAACGGACCAGATTAGGCGAACCTTTCTTCAACAATGTTGAGAGAGGTGCCATGATCGAAGATAAATTTGGAATAAATCTCCCATAAAATTGAATTAAACCTAAGAGACTCCTAACTTGTTTCTTCGTTTTAGGAACAGAGATGTTCAGTATTTTGGAAGTATTGTGGTCTTCTGTCTTCAAGAGACCATGACCAACACGATGACCCAGGAAAGAGATTTCACCAAAACCAACAAAAGCTTTAGAAGGTTTTGCTGTCAAATTATTCTCACGTAGAGTGGACAGTAAGTCATATAACCCTAAATATAGTGATCTTCCCAGGTATCACTGAAGAGACAGATGTCATCTAAGTATGCGATGACATCCGAACGATGTGACAGAATTCGACGCATCATGCGAACGAAAGTGGCAGGGGCGTTCATGAGACCAAAAGGCATAACATTCCATTGAAATAGACCCCTAGGTGTAGAAAAAGCAGTAAGAGGTTTGGCATGCTCTGCTAAAGGCACTTGCCAATAACCTTTAGACAAGTCAAGTTTAGTGAAGAATCTAGAATTAGAAAGTCTAATCAGTAGATCTTCTAACAAAGGCATCGGTTCAGCGTCGAACTTTGTGACCTGATTCAATTTGCGATAATCAACGCAAATTCGTATGTTCTTATCCTTCTTCCGGACAATAACCATGGAAGAAGAATATGGTGAAGTCGATGGTTCAATTATATTTAATTGAATCATTTCATCCAATTCCTTTTCCACTTGCGACTGAAAGTGTATAGGAATAGGATACGGCCTAACCCTAATTGGATTATTGTCGGTAAGAATTATGTCATGTTCTATGACATCTGTGTGTCCAGGAATGTCAGTGAGAACATCCTGAAATGTTTGTAACATCGACGAGACTTGTCGATGTTCGTCACCAGAAAGATTAGGAGAAACAGAAACGTTTTTCCAAGATTCCGTGGAATGTAATGGAACCACTGGAAGGGGAAGGTTGACATCAGAGAAGGTAGCTTCCTCATCCTGAATGACAGACAGGGATGAATAATGACCGTGAGGTGCAGGAGCATCATCCGTTGCCTGGAAAATAGGCAGCAAATAGTCCGGACGTTCGTGAAATTCCGAAAGCATGTTTATGTGGAAAGTTTTATGCTTTCCATCAATATCGACCACATAGTCAACATCGGAAATCCGAGAGACTATTGCATACGGACCTTTCCATGCAATAACAAGTCTATTTTCCCTACTGGGGAGTAGGACGAATGCTTTGTCACCTGGACAAAGTTGTCGTAGACATCTATTCTTGTTAGCAAACTGCCTTGCCTTCTCTTTAGCAATTTCTGATGCAGCAGTTGCTAGCTTACATGCCTCAATGATCTTTTGTCTAAGAGCAATGACATACTCATATGAGGATTGAGTTTCATCGCTAATATCATCGGCAGTGATGAGATCGTGTAATAAAGACATAGGGCCGCGTGGACGCGCGCCAAAGACAAGTTCGAAGGGAGAAAATCCTGTGTGTTCATTAGGGACTTCTCTATAGGCAAAGAGAGCCGCGGGTAAAACCCTGTCCCAATCTTGAGGATGATCTTCAGTTATCTTACCAAGCAAAGTCTTGAGCGTTCTATTCAGACGCTCAACTAACCCATTAGACATAGGATGGTAGATACTACTGAGAGATCGTTCAATATGTAAGGTAGACATTACCTGTGACATAGTGTCAGATATGAGTTGAGTGCCATGGTCTGACAATATATTTCTCTGGGGAACCCCAAGCGAGAAAATATCAACCAAAGAGCATCTGCGATATCTGTAGTAGATATGCTCTTAAGAGGAATAGCCTCTGGCCAACGTGTGCACATATCGACACATGTAAGGATAAACTGATGTCCTCTGGCCGACTTGACCTTAAAAGGGCCAATAATATCTATGGCCATTTTCTGAAACGGCCGAATAGGAATGTCAGCAGCCTGGATAGGCGCAGCATGTCGTGGTCCTCTAGATTTGACCTCCTGACATACCTTGCATGATCGGCAGTAAATACGAATGTCCTTATTGACAAAAGGCCAAAAGAAAGCCGCAAGGACTCTCGACTTCGTACGGGCAAAACCCATATGTCCAGCACATTGCGAGTCATGAGCATGTTGCAATATTTGGACTCTCATGCTCTTGGGAACAAGAATTTGCGAATGTGCCGACGTAGTCGAATCTTGTACCATACGTACAAGTACGCCGTTTCTCATTGCAATCCAAGATTTTCTATTTGTATCCTGATTCGGATCACCTTTCTTCGCAAGAACGAAGAATTTTTTTAAAGAAGGATCTTCTTCTTGCAATTTTATGAAAGAGTCACGAGTAATTACTAAGTGACTATCTTGGCTATCAACTCCATTATCACTATTCAGTGAAGTTTCGGGTGTTTGTAGAGCTTGTGCTCTTGTAACTACTGCATTTGTAGCTTGCATGTTATTATCTTCCCAAGCAGCAATCTGCTGTGGGGTACACTCCCTAACTCCGTGAATACGACCAATAATAAGGTCCGCAATAGGATTAGGTAAGAGACAAGCATGCACATCTCCAGTAAAGAAAGGAGTGGCAATGCGAATTACAGCAGTAGGATATTTTTCTAGAGTGCCGCCAAATGTGACACATTTAATAACCCTTCCTGTAGCACAAGATGGATCTACAAGCGATTGTCTAACACCAATAGTGGTGCATCCGGAATCGAAAAGTAGTGAGACCGGAGTATCATTAACAAGACCCTTATGTAGAATTAAAGAACCCATCCCGTCATGCGCAACAGCAGCAGGAAGAGCGGGAAGTGGGTGACCACAACTCAAAGTAGTTATGGTACCCGGTTCGAATAAAGTACTGCATTGGGGGCATTTGTTTGCTCTCTCAAAGTCAAAAGCAGAACTAGTGACAGCGTCAAAGTTTTTACTATCAACAACATGATTACAGGCTCCCTCAGTTTCCTGTTGTACAGCATTAGCCTGCTGATATCTCTTTTTTTTTTTGTGTTGAGATCTACCCCGACTATTATTACCTCTGAAGTTATCAGAGTTATTATTATCTCTGCAGTTATTATTGTCTCTATTGTAATTGTTATACTGGTTCGAATTCCAGTTTCCACGATTACTATCATGTTCACATTGATGCGAACATCTATTTGTTTGGTTCTGAGGTCTTCGGCAGGAATAACCTCTATTACCATATCCTCTTTTGAAATGCTTATAATTATTAGGGTGATAGTAACGACCACTATCAGGTTGTCTCCAATTCTTCGAAGAAGAATCACCATGAAATTGGTTTCCATGATTTTGACAGAAATTACCGCTGCCCTTTCTATCAAAATTTTGTTGGGATCTACGAGCAAAGTTTTGACCATACGGAGCTGCCGAAGCAACTGGTAAACCTTCTTTCACCTTAGAGTTACCCATGGTTATGTGTGGGTGCGCAGTTACGTATTGGCAACAGAAATCTTCCATTTCTTTTATTGTTTTAGGTTTACGTTCATGAAGGAAAGCAAGGAAAGACTCATTGACAGACGACATGACTTTGTCTCTAAGTATTAAGTCCATAAGTCCTTCATAAGTTTTTTCCGTCTTAGATAGTTCAACCCATCGTGAGAAAGTAATGCGTATTCTTGCAATAAACTCGGAGAATTCAACTCCATTTTCAGGTAACATGTTTTTAAATTGTAGACGATAGCCGTCTTCGTTAAGCTGATATTTCTTTAACAAAGCGGCCCTGACAACCTCATAATTGTTCTTGTCAGGTTCATCCACCATATTTAATACACTTAGAGCTTTACCTGTCAGTATCCCTGATAACTGATAAACATATTTTGCTTTGTCTATGTTATGAGCTGTACATGCTTGTTCAAATCTGTCCAGATAGAACATTATGTCATCACTGGAAGGACTAAATGTTGGTAACTTAATCTTAAAAGTATCATTATTAGCCTTCCCAGAAGATGAACCCTTGTTTGAATCATTACCATTACTCATGCTCGTCAATTTCAATTTCTCCAACTCTAAAGCTAAGAGTTTTTCTTCATGTTCCATTTTTGCTTTCCTCTCATCAGACTCTCTTTGTAACTTCCTTTCTTCAGCTTGAGCCTGCATTTGAAGTCTTTCATTTTCAGCTTCTTTTTCAAGTCTTTTATTTTCAGCTTCTTTTTCAAGTCTTTTATTCTCAGCCTCTAGCTGTAGCTTTCTTTCCTCAGCTTCTGATTCCCTTTTTTGTTTTTCCATTTCCATTTGGAATCTCTTTTCATCCACCTGCATCTGCAGTTTCTTTTGTTCAGCTTCCATCTGCAGTTTCTTTTGTTCAGCTTCCATTGCTTTATCATATCGAGCAGTTGCAAATTCTTCTAACTTATCACCAGTCTTGCCAAGCAATTTACCCTGCTCAATAAAGTGCTCAAATGTAGACATGTTGTCTAACATATGAGTCCAAAACCTGAAATAATTAACTAATTTATTTCAAACCTAAGTGTAACAAGTATTAATTAAGCACTTGTATATTCACATCACATTATATTATCCCAGTCTCTGTGGGAAACAAGTCTCCAATCAAAGAACTTGTATATGAAATATCAGCACTCAAATTCTTGATCATAAGTGCACTTCTCATTCAATAGTGCACGACACTATTCATCATTCATTTATCATCAGTGTAGTAGTAACAGTGCATTAGCATAGCCCATTAACTAATTACTATAACTGTAAACAATGACTATGTAAACACATGCAGAATGTAAACATTGAAAATGTAAACAATACAAACAATGTAAACAATAACAATGTAAACAATAACAAAGATCAGCAACAATACAAAAACTTTCGCAGAAATCAACTAAAAATAAAGCAGAAATTAATGAAATATCACAAAAAATGTGACGATATCTGCGATAGAATTAAACAAAATACATGACACCACAGTGTATAAACAAAAATGTTGTATGAAACTAAATTATAGACAAGAGTAGGCTAACAAATACAAACAAATCACAACAAAACTAAAGAATGTGAAATAATAACGAAAACAATATTAAAACATGTCATCACAGCTAACATAAATAGCAACAGAAGTCGCTTAGCAAATTCCAGTATCGGAAATTTGCAAACCCTACAGAAAACGCTCACAATAGACGACCTCTATGACGTGGCATAATCTAACGGAGACACCACCCAACCGAGAACCCGCTGAAATATAAACATATAAATATACAAATAACATATAAACATATAACATATAGAATGAGATGATACACAGAAGACTCAGCAGAAGTATAAGGGCACAGTTTACATACAAACAGGCCACTTAACTTATAGGCTTCCAATCGTAGAACAGCAGAAAAAACGGATGTCAATCAACGTCCTAAAGAGCGAAGCTCCAACGATGATGGCACATCTGAACTGCTTCCACTGCTAACACGATGGTACAAGAGCTTCTGACATACTGTGTGTTGAGTTGTTTCGGCACTTGACCTTCTAATCCAAAAGTAAGTTGATGGAAATCGGTACTTGGCCTTCTTCAGAAAACAACCCGTTTCAACCGGCACTTGACCTTCTCAAAAAACGACAGCACTGGAACCTTGACAGCAGCAACTTGCTTGACTTGCGTAAAAGATAACAGCAGTCCGAGTTATCCGGCAACATGTAACAACGCCGGGTACTGTCAAATTCTTGTTTCCGTCAAAAAAATTGAAATTTTGACTTTTACCGGGCAACGCCGAGTACTTTGAAAATTTTGAAGATGTTGACTGTATTGAAGAATGTTAATTTCTTGAAGGATGCTGATGAATTCTTGTTGAAAATGAAGTGGGTAAGGGACCCCGTGTTTGCTAGTACCAGAATCAAACCAGCTTATGGCCACCAAATGATGCGTGATGCCATATGATGATGGATGGCATCCGCATGTCTGGTTTTGTGTAGTGTGTAGATGTGTTCAGTCAAAACAATGTTCATACAACAATAACAGGGCAATCCACATAGGACGTCAGTAAACTCACGACGTATAAAGTCAATGAGTCTTGAAACAGCCGTTGACGTTTTTCTTCATTATTTATTGTGGACGCCACAGTGACAAAATGGTTACGCAAATGTGTAGGCACATCAAACAGTCATTATCACAGCAACATTCAATACAGCAATAAACGGTAGACAGCATTACAATGATGAGTCAGATGCATGTTATATTTCATAGTGCTGTAAATGTAGTCAGGTGGAAAACTCCATCCTTTTCTATAACAGCCAGGAGATAACCAGATGTATGAGATCAGTTCACTCTCCTTAGTTTGACTTCAGCAAGACAGACACGTCTGCCGAAGTATAAATAATGTCCTCAAAAATATCCTCTAGATAATAAAGGTTTTCTAAACCTAGTTCATTTAACAAAGTAGCAAGTAATGGTCCTTGGTACATGCATCAACCGATGCAGTACAATGCAGCGACATGTGAGCTGGAAAAGAACATCTCGTGACGACGACTTTCGGAGACAGGCTATGAATCGAAATCGCTCACGACCCAAAATCGATAGAGTTAATGAAAAAGTCAATTTACCTTGCTTTCATGAAATACACAGAAATATCACGCCTCCCGACATGTGGGAAAACACTAGAGGTATTATCTCGACTAAACGAAATATCCATAAGAGGACTACACATCCCTGACAGAACAAAAAAAAGCGGAGATCCCCTCTTCAACGAGGCATCTCTTTCGCCATTCCAAATCGCTCACTCCCACTAGTGGTGGGCGGAAACCGATCGACAAACAACAAGACAAGTCATGCGCAGTCCAGCGCAAAAATGACCACAGCTCAAAAGTTAACTGCATTCGATACCAACGCGAGAAGACAAATGCTTACCGAGAAAAGTGACTATAAATTACAAGCAGTTGTTGCCCTTGCGTTATAAAACAGATATTGAAATAAAACGATGTTGCGAGAATTTATCACGCAACACATAGGTTGCCTAAATCTCGCTGCCATATAGAAATGTGCTGGGGACA
This sequence comes from Oreohelix idahoensis, assembly GCA_024509875.1. NCBI lineage: Eukaryota > Metazoa > Mollusca > Gastropoda > Stylommatophora > Oreohelicidae > Oreohelix > Oreohelix idahoensis. The sequence goes on from JAMPIV010004740.1 coordinate 144,247, forward strand.
CTGGCATTATATACCGCAGTTTTGGTCTTCACTGTGAAGTCAGCCCCTTGCACAACTTAATATTAGGTGGCTTGCACGACATGCCTCAGTGTACAGTATCATATTCTGTTATTTTTGACTCCTCGGAGCTACATGACTATAAGGATAATAATGGGATTTTAATTTATTTCTCATTTACCTTACTGAAAACATCTGACAGGTACTCTGTGAATTATCTTCTATTTTCCGTATTGTTACTTTCATTACAGTGACCTGAAATAGTGGTGTTGTTGTTGTCCTCGCTCTACTAGATGCTTACATATTAATCTCTCAGATACATATTCTATTTCTGTGACTGACTTCCCACGCATTTGATCTTCATTTCTTGTCTACTGCGCTCCACAGTAGCATTACGTCTTCGTTGAATCATTGGCGTTGTGTTCTTTTTTTTTTCTTGTGTCAGCATGGCCTACTATTTGTATGTCTTTTTCGTTTAAGCCCATTATAATTGAGTGTCGCTGATTAAGTCGAATTTTTTTTTTCGTAGTTCTTTAACGTTCCGGTTCTAATTTTCGTGATACCAATACAGTCATGAACAGGTTATAGAATGGATGTCAGTACGTATGCTCTGGAGGGAGCTAGATGTGTTTATGTTAGTTGTGAGTTGCAGTGAGTTAATGTTAAGCTTGATTGTGTTCACGAATGGTATTAGTAGCAGTCATGCACTGTTGTTAAGTTCACGAGTGTGACTGAGCTGTTATGAGCGAAGTAGTAAAGAGACTGGTCAGAGATGAACGGGTCATGTGTTGTAGCAGGTAGTCGAGAGAGATTCTAACGAGCGAGTAAAGGTTACGTCGAGTGAGAAGGCGAATTGTATTGTAGAGTAAGGGTTTTTAGATGTGTGATGATAGTGTTGGAGCAGAAATAGGATACTACTCTCCAGAATGTGTGAGGTCCAGTGACTGAGACGTACACTGGTATCACTCGATAGTCACAGTTGTGAAAGTATCTGGAACTGAACAGAACAGTAAGACCTTACTGCGCTACCCTGCTGTGTGACCCCAAGTGATAATAATTCAACAACACTCAACTTCAACTTTAGTAATTGAATAATGCTTTGAATACAATTAATATATCCTCTTTCTTTACTTCTATCTAATTTTGTAATGAATGGTGAGTGTTTGAAGATGGTGTTCAATGGATACGTATATTTACAGCTGATGATTGTACATTTATGTATATCACTTAATAAAATATAAGTTTGAATTTTTCAATTGAATTACACAAAGAAAAATGTCTTCCACACAAGTTTTGGCACTAGTCTTCAACTATGCTGGACTTTAGTAACGTTTATCATCATACTATCGTTCTTGACTGCTCACAGAATCACCGGAATGAGTTTTACTATACTCATCCTTTGCTATACAATGTCGTGTCACTGGTGTGACACACCACACTGTTGCTGACAGTCTGTTCCTTTAGCCCACCGAATGACTGAGGGGGACTAAGGTCTGGTACAGATTCAATCACTGTGCTCTTTGAGAATATAGGCAGCGGGATTGACTGAATTCTGCTCAAGACTCGAATATGAACCTGGAACAAGGAGTAATATGTGGCTATTCTGTGGTATGGAGCACACATATTTCTTACTGTTCATGAGGCAAATTTGTCTCAGTGTATGCGTATTTGATGAATGATACATGGTTCAGTATAAGTTCAGGTATAGTATGATAGATACGTGTCTATCTGTGGAACATGTCAAATAATAATATACATACACAAATCAAATAATATGATCACATGGGTATGATGCAACCTTTGCCTTCCCCCTATACCTCCCAAGTCAGTGATGTACTTGCTGGTAGGTTATAATATCCCAGACAAGGACTAGCATGGTTATGCAGCCCTGACAAGGACTGGTTAGGTTAGCCCTGACAAGGACTGGTTAGGTTAGCCCTGACAAGGACTGGTTAGGTTATAAGGGTTGTTTTCATTCTTCAACCAGCATACATATTTGGCCTAATAGACAATGTTTCAACAAAACCTGAAATAAAATGATATTATTCACAACAAATAGCTGTAGTAAACCTTCATACCCTCTAGAATCGATATAAGCTCAGTGTAGGACTGGTTTGTAGTGAAGTATGCCTGCACTGCATCCAGATAGGATAGTATTGGTTTGGCAGCTACTTTTTCCTCAGTCTCTCACTCTGGCGGATTTTGTGTTAGTGTGTGTGTTTCCAAATCATCATCATTTATCGTCGACTATATTGTTGTTATACCCTGTTCAACCTGAACATTGGTTATAATTGGGGTATATTGTGTGTTAGGTTCTTCGATGTTGGCCGGTTGTTAGTCCTGAAAAGGTCTGGTCCTGAAAAGGACCACTAGCTAACTGTCCGGATTCCACTCCGTTGTTTGCCTGTCCGTGGTGCCGTGGTGTGTTTATTGTGTTTTTCATATCCTGCCTCACTATCTGGCTTGTGTGGTTTTGTGTGTTTTTGCCCTCCTCGTTTCTGTTTCTTGTGTCTTCCTTTCCTCCTGTATCTGAGATAGCGCTTTTTCTATAATTGTTGGTAGTAGTTTTTCTAGTGTTTCCTCGATGACTTCGTCTGATTGGTCGTTCGTTTTATTTTCTTGCATGTTGGATGGGATTTCTTCAATGGCCTTTCTTTCTGCCTCTATTCTTTTGAGTAGTTCTTCGTTTCTTTCTTTCAGTTCTATCAGCTTCCTGACATCTTCTTCTACCTGCCGCTGAATTCTTTTCATGTCTTGGTGGATTATTTTCATGTCGTTTATGGACTGTTGTTTCGCGCTTTCCGAGCTATCAGTCAGGGATTTCTTTACATCTGGCAGTTGATGTTCTGTTTTTGTGTGGCTGGCGGTTTTCTCTCTCCTTTCGCAGTTGTTGTTTCAGATCTCTGTAGTGGGTTTGATGGTATTGTATGGTGGTGATATTTCTAAGTGTGATGCATGAGGTTAGCTGTGAAGGCTCCTGAGAAAAATGTAGCTGTAAATTGTCAGAAGGCCCTTCTTGCTACCACTACGACCTCACACCTATCTTTTTTTACTAATGAATGTGGCTACGTTAAATGTCTAGGGTAATGATATGTAATGTGTTGTGGTAGTTTTCATACACACACACAGATATTTACTAAGTCTAATAATATTAATAAAATGTTATAATACACGGAACTAACTCAGTTGTGTAAAATTTTGATAGTAATTTTCTTACATTTATTTGTTCTGGACCAAGGTTTTATTTTGGCCAGAACATATGAAAGGTTTTAGAAATTATGAAAAAATGCTTGAATATTACATAATAAATGCAAGGTGTGTACGTATATATGTTACTAGACTAGTTAATATTATTATTGGTTATAGTAGTAATCTATTGTGGGAGAACTTTTAATGGATGTGCTGTTGGGGTGGCCTCATCACTCCCTGTCTATGGCGATTACACATTGTCCAGTTAATTGATGGAATTTTTATGGGTGTGTTAGGAAATAAGTTGAGTTGGTGAACTCTCAGCAGACCAGGCTCTCACGTAACTTGAAGGTGTAGCTCTGGTGCTGAGATCTGGTGGCCCCACCTCTCCGTGCTTGGGGGCAATATCAGAAGTCTGGTGGCCCCACCTCTCCGTGCTTGGGGGCAATATCAGAAATATAGTGGCCCCACCTCTCCGTGCTTGGGGGCTATAATAGGATGCTCTGACCCAATGTTACTGCACGGGTCCACTCTGGTAAAATTCAACGACTCATTTGACACCGCATTGGTGCCAACTGAAACTCACAGCTCTGCAATCAAAGTATTAGTCATGTGTCAGAATTCCATCCTCTAACCATTTCTGGACACTACACTACACAACAACAACACCACATAGACGGGTCAGATCTTTCTGACCAAACAACACATCTTACCAAGTTGGTTTCACATAGGCTAAGTTCTCCCATACTACAGATTCTGAAATATGTTCATTAGTTTCTTGCCATAAAATAGGATAGGTGATATGTTTCACTGATCTCAACACTTGATCTGTCCTTCCTAATCCTTGCTGGAGTTTATGTATTTTATTTGTCTCTAGACCCTAAACTGGGGCGGGGGGTCTAGAGCGAACCCTTACTTGTTGTAAGGAACAGATTATGCTATTGCAGTATCAAATCACTCGAACCTTAAACAAATATTAAAATGTACAAAGAAATAATTTCAGTCTTACCAGAATTATGAATATAGTACACAGTTAAATAAATGCTAGCAAAACTCAGCTGAGCTGCTGGCCTTATGATGGCGTCCCTCTAAATATTTCAATAGCTTCTGGGAATTACACCACTTAATAATTCACTGTGTCTACAAGGACAACTTATACTGAAGGGCACAAAATGCGCGTCTGAGCGCCAATAATATCTTCCTCTAGGGCCAATCACTGCCTTTTCTTTTTTCAAATTCAAATATCCTACCAAAAGTCATTTCAGTCAGACCTCAGTCAAGTATGCCTTATTGTCTGTTGGTCCGTCCGTCTCTACTTGCGTTTCACAAAAAAACACACTTGTTTTTTGAACCAACCCTGCCTTCCCCTACACAATTTCGCCTTTAAAGTTATTTTTAGCCACAATTCACCATCCCACCCCGTCTCTTCATTCCACTAGATTTTAGCACTTGCGTCTTCAAGGCCACAACTTTTTGAAAATTAGTGACATGTTTTATCTCAATGCAGACGTTCGCTGATATGAACAACACAGTCTTTTGTCAATATTTTTCGTATTATCTGTCCGTCTGTATAAATGAAAGCATATTATTTCACTGCTCAAGATGGGCCATCCGGCCAGCTAGGTTTTATATTCCTAACATTATTATTAAGAAAAGTTACTTTTCAAATATTTTCTAGAATTTTCTGGAACGCGCTCATCACTGCATTCAAATAAACGGGCTAAGTTATAGCAAAAGCGTCCAATAACTGACTGTGGCGTATAATATCCAAGGTCCCTTTTGTCGATTTCTTTACTTTATGTCAACTTGGGGGACGTGACTTTTTCCTCCTTTCCCCACCAATTTGCGTCCTTTTAGCATTGCTAGTTTCAAGCACGCGTTCAGTCAGATTTTTCCTTTTGATCGTTTTGCCTTCAAATCTAACAATTTAATTTCCATGGCGGGTGATGACCCGCGGCGTGGGCGATCATGTATTCTAGCAGCTTACGCATTAGTTTTATCCCTACGTTGTATCATTTGAGATATTTTAACGTTGCATCACGGTTAATTTTGTGACAATCTCTCACCTCAGTCGTGAGCTGTCTTACCTGTTCCGTTAGGCTGTCTTGGAACCTATTACCTAGAGTACTTGCCTTCAGTGTGTTTTTTGCCTCTTCGTACGATACCCCCTTTCCAATGGCAACTGTAAGTTTTTGCCTTGTTTGTTGGTATTCAGGACACTCACGGTATCGTGCTCCGTGATTTCCGAGGCAGTTGGTACATTTTCTATTGTTGTTTGGCGCTTTGTAGTCGCTGTCTTTTTTTGCCTTAGGGCAGTCTTTGTATTCGTGGCTGCCCGGACAGTATCTACAGACCGTCTCTTTTCTGCACGTGTTCCTTGTGTGAGAAAATCCCTGGCACTTTGAACACTGTATCACTGGCGGGATGTAGGCATGTGTTCGTCGAGGTCTATTCTGGATAGTGATGTTTTCCGGAACTTTTTTCCCTTGTAGAGTCACTATTATCAGTCCGGTGTCTTCTTTGTTCCAGGGCTTTAGCCTCTCGGCGTGTATGATTCTGTACAGAGGGTTTTCGGCCTGGATGCAGCTGAGGGTCTCTGTGTCTGACAAGCTGGTGTCTATCTCGTTGATGACTACTCTCTTGGTGTCAGTGTAGATTTCTGCTTTGATTTTGATCCAGTGTGGTAGCTGAAATTGTTTAGGCCCGGGCGCCAGAGCAGTCATCAGCGATTTAGTCTTTTCTGTATCATTCAGGGCAAGTGTCACTCCCTGTTGGTGCCTTCTGATACTTATTATGTCTCTTTTGCCTAGTACATTCTCCAGGACATTGATTACTTTGTCGTCCGGGAGTGCCCTGAGGCTGGCTTCTAATCCAGACAACTGCGTAATTTTTATTTTGCGCTCTTGATCTTGTTCTTTGTGAATGCTTTTCCGTAGTTCGCCTGAGCGGCATCTCCCATCTGCCACCACTGGCTGTGTATCTTTCTTTAGGCTCGGTACCCTGTCCTCGTCTGTCTGCTCACGATTCTGTGTGGCAATCTGCATCTTCTGATCAGTGTGGGACACTTGGGTGTTTTCAGTCGCTGTTTCGTCCAGACTAGGTCTAGTCGTTTGTGGTTCGGGGTTTTTGTTGGCTTGTATCTCGTTGTTGTGTCGTTGGATTTGACACTCCTCTGCCACTTGGTAATTCTCCGTCATAGAGTTTCGGATAGCGTCTTCGATGTCTAGGCCTGGCACGACAGGCTTGGGTGTTGATGTTGTTTTGTATGGTGGTTGTGAATTCGCTCGCAGTTTATCTCTTGCCTCCTTCTGGCATTTCAGCCTTCTCATCATTATTTTTGCAATTTGGGTAATGGCTTCGTCTTCTTTTGGGCCAAGAGCTGCCTCAAATGTTGCGCAGCTGTCCATTGTTGCTACCGCCGTAGTGTCAGGAGCTGCATTGCTCGGCTTCTATAGAGGTTCGGCCTCGACGCTAGTATTTGGAGCAACATTGGTCTCCGTTAATCTGTTCTTGTTCTGTGATGACTCTTCTTTGTTATCAAGTACTGGCGGGCTTTTATAAACTTTACTCTTCTTGGGCTGTGGCTTGGTACGACCCATTTTGTCTTCTGTGTACGTCCTGAAAAGGACGTTTGTTTTAGTATATTGCTATCTGGTGATATGTAGCGAACGAAATTTTGAACCGTGTGTTTTCGAACCCAGCGCTGATCCTTTATATACTGTGAGCGCGGGCGTATCGGAGAGCTTACTCGGCTGAGGACATCTGTCTTCTCACGAATCCATCCTTCTGTGTGACTATGTGCATGTCTCCCACCAACTTTTCCTCCGTACCACAAACACTGTCAACTGTCCCGTTCTTATCCACCTACTTCTATTTTCCTATTTGGGAGCTATAATTTCATATGATTTTTATCGAAATCTGTTAAGGCATGTATTTATTAGAATTTTCTAAAGTCTATCGTTTTGATCGTACTAGATGTGAAGACTAAGCAAAACTTTAAATTTCTTTAATACTACTCACGTCTTCGCATCTTCCTTCTGGATTTTCATTAATCAAAATATCCTCTCACAAAGTCGAAAATTTCCATCAGTATTATACCCTGCATACTCTTGTAGATTTTAATTTTCTTTCGTGAAAATGCACTTTTCAGATCGCCATGTTTTTTCTGCTCTCTGTCCTGCCAGCGCTTTCCCCTAACGTATCCGATAAGCGGTGCAAAGCTTGAATGTATTGTGGTATCTTCAAAGCAAAAGAAAAATATACCACACCATGCCAAACCCCTATCTGCACTGCGTTTCATCTTGCCTTCCTAAACGAAGCATGTGTTGACAAATTATTCTACATGTATTATGGAAAGTAGATAGTTCAGGTTGAGATATCAGCAAAATATAGTGAGGTTGCTCCAGGCTAATATTGTTTGATGATGTACATGATGCCTTATTCTATTCTTGTGATTCACGGCCAAAGTGGCAGTTTGCTGATGTTATTTCTGTTGTGTTGAAGATTTGTTATATAAAGGCATCGGATATCGTACGTACGTGTTCGAGTTTATTGAGTAACTATCAAATGTGAATGACGAGCCATGTTTGTTGCTCGAAGTGTACTGTCACAGTGTGTGTCATTGTGCTAACACAGCCTAGCACTTGACAAATACGTTTGGTCTGTAGTTTATATTTCTCAGCTATAGATAACCACAATCGACTTGCTAGACTGGTCACAGCAGTGTCATTGCCACGGTTCTTCCTGTTCTTTGATCTTTAACCGCCGAATGTCAAAGCAGTCAGTGGAGATCATGCCTGGTGGTGTCTTGTAGGACACCAGCAAACTGCTTTAACTTTGTTCCCTCGGTAGCCATTGTTAAGGTCAAAAGGGAGGTGATCCTTTGTATACGGGTTGCACAGAGTAAATTAAGTGTTACATGACTTGTAGACTTGATTAACGGTGAATAGGTTAAACAAATATATGATAGAGGTCATAGTGTACAGATAGCGTCATGAGCGCTGTTCTGTATTGTAGAACTGTAAATAGTTCCCATGGCTTGTCCGTGAAGGGACTGAGCTGCATTGAACAGCGAAGTCCCGTGACTGTTTTAGGCGGGAGATTTTGTGACCGCTAGCAGTCGGGGTTCTAGGCGTTGACGGAGTGAAGTCAACCCTGGTGTTTTTCTAAGTGTGTGTTCCCGACCAGGGTTCGGTGAAGATGTATAGTGTTTTTCACAATGTGTGTCTTGATGGAGCTATTATGAAGGCCAGGATTTTGTACAGGCCGTATTTGATATAACTGCAGTGTGAAGATTATGGAGCTATTATGAAGGCCAGGATTTTGTACAGGCCGTATTTGATATAACTGCAGTATGAAGATTATGGAGCTATTATGAAGGCCAGGATTTTGTACAGGCCGTATTTGATATAACTGCAGTGTGAAGATTATGGAGCTATTATGAAGGCCAGGATTTTGTACAGGCCGTATTTGATATAACTGCAGTGGGAAGATTATGGAGCTATTATGAAGGCCAGGATTTTGTACAGGCCGTATTTGATATAACTGCAGTGGGAAGATTATGGAGCTATTATGAAGGCCAGGGTTTTGTACAGGCCATATTTATAACTGCGGTGAAGGCAGTCTTTGAGGGATTAGGCCATATGTATGAGGCCGTATTTGAGGTCGTATTTGAGGCCGTATGTACAACTGCGGTGGACGCAGTTCTTTAAGGAACATGGTGGATGTGTATTTCTACGAGGTGGGCACCCCTAGGCGCTGTGATTAATGCTTGTACTTTATGCTATATGTCGTCTATGTCAGTGTGATCGTATTGTAACGTAAATAAACTGTGCTTTAAACGTTACTCAGCGTTCAACGATCCATGAATCCTATGTGTGTCACTGTGTTGGATGAATGCCCCAGTACACACTGACTTTGAACATACTACGCATAGGAACAGTAGTGACATATTTACAAATAGCCCTGAGTGGGCGTGGCCTATATAAGGACAACCCATTTACGCCTTTGTCACTGAATGACACAATGGCGTTAACATATCATTGAACAATATATAAAGAGAATGGCAATATCAAGCAAGAGTCAATAAACAGACAGACGGTATAAACAAACAGACGGTATCAGCCATCCTTCGTACAGTGCCCCAGCTCTAGTTCATTCTTTGCATCTCGGCCTCCACAGTTCTCCGCCAAGTTGTGTTTGGTCGGCCTCTCTTTCGCTTTCCTGCGGGGGTCCATAACATAGCTGTTCTTGTGATGGCATCGGGGCCTCTTCTGAAGACGTGGTAACTTAACTCCAGCACCTGCCAGCTATGATGGTGTGCATGTCCTCTTGGTTACTCCGAATAAGTAGTTCTTCGTTATTGATAGTATTCGGCCAAAAGATTCGGAGAATTTTCCTTAGGCAGATTGTGTGGAGGAGGACAGTTTCAACATTTCCTGCTCTGTTACTCTCCAGCATTCCGCAAAATATCTATGTACAGAAAGTACACAGCTCTCATGTAATCTTAGTTTGGTGTTTGTGCTGTACCGGGAAGATTTCTAGATGTTATTGAGACCAGCAAAGGCTGTTCTCACTTCATTCATTCTGTTCTTGATGTCTTTGCTTGTTCCACCGTCTGGTGTTACTATGCATCCTAGGTGTGTAAATGTGCCTGTTTTCTAGCTTCCGATTCCATATTGTTATGGGCTCAGCACTGCCCACATTGAATGTAATGGCATCTTTCTTCACTAGACTGATGTTCATACCCACCTGCTGCCTATACTTATTCAGTCTATCTGTTTTTGTTTGATGTGCTGATGTGAATGTGCGAGTAGTGCAATGTTATCTGCATATTCCAGATCATCCAGTGTAGAAAACGTTATCCATCTGGCCAGCTAATTTTCAGGGTGACCCGGATCATCCTTCACGGTTACTATAGCATATAAGAAACACCTTACTTCGCTCGAGCCAAGTAATCCCCTAATGTGTTATACTTCCATCTTCTCCGACCTAGACGTTGGGGTGGATATTAGGAGGTTCTACAACATATAATGGCAGCGATACAGATACAGCTGTAGCAACAGATAATGATTTAAACATAAAAATGCGAAAAGACAATAATAATTGCTTTGCATTTGGAAGTACGCAGAAATAGACAGAAAGCAAGTTCAGTTGAACAATTATGATCTTCACCTCTGATGTCAAGGTAGTGCTATTTCATGTCGTTGAAATCTGGGATACAACAAAATAAGAAAAGAAAATAATTGAGATTTTTTTTAATGTATACTTCCTCTCCTTAGAGGCATTGCAAGATTATCAATTAAGAAATGGGGGGAGGGGGAGGGACATATTCTAGTGAAACAAGACATTGGGAAACGACATTGGCACTGATAAGGGATATATTTTGAGAACAACAGCTGACATTATTACTAGGAGATCCCTCTTTTGAATAAATTAAGAGAGTTAAACATGAACACACAAAACATCATGAAGGTTACCAGAAGAGGATAAATAGACCTGGAAAGATCTTAAGCTGATGATTCGGGACTGGAAAGCGTGAAGTATGTTTTGTTCATGGCCTGAACTCGACAGAGAGATCAAAGATAATGATAATGATGCTCAAATTGGACATACGTGACTAAAATGTATAGTTGTAATACGCACGTGAACAATTTCCCATGATGCTGGGCGCCTGTCGAACAAAAATTAGTTCGTAGCTACATTTTAGTCATTACTTTGTTGTTATCCTTTTATTCTGCCTCTACAAAAAAGCACACAGAACTGATCTCTGTATCTACTGCTCATATGATAGTAAATTACAATATTCATAGAAGAGTTTATACTCTCCATGATATAGCCAAGTCCAGCAACCAATGTTGTTATATTAAGATATTTTCCTTGAACTGACAGCGCGGGCACAAACGCAACTGCCAGCATAATGATGGTAACTGAAATAAAGCAAATGATAAATAAAGTGGAAATCATCACAACCATTTTCCCTGCTTTCTGATTTCGGCCGGAAACTCTGTCAGTCTTCCTATGACTGGTAGTCTCCATTCTCCATTTTGTGTTGCTTTGTAGTTTAAGCGAAAGTACTATCGTGCATAAAACTATAATAAAGAAGGCTGCTAATGGAATAGAAAAGTTATTGATAATAAAAGAAACCATTTCCACTTGTTCTCGATTGTCCATGAAAATAAGACCTACAATAGTTTTGTTTCTTACTGGAGAAAACTTCATCCCGAGTTTGTTGACTGTGTAGAATGGAGCAGCACTACAGAAGAAAACGATGAAGATACAGATGATGGCTACTGTTGTTCGTTCTTGGGTAACGATAGTTTTTATCTGTACAAAAGTAAATGAACATTCTGGAACATTTGATGTGTCACGTGTGCATTTTTCTTTTTTTCTTCTTTTTAACATTGATAATTGTAATATAAAATTGAACGGTTAACGAGAATATTTTAGAACGGACAAAAGTCAATAGCTTACTTACTTACTTAGCCGTTCCCTTTCTACCGTGAGGTGTAGAGGTTTGGAAGGGAGAGCGCCAGACTATCTTATCGGCTATCTTCCTCCTGGCCTGGTTCCATTCTAATCCTCGGTCCTTAAAAGATTGTATAATGTTGTCCTTCCAGCGGACTGTGGGTCGTCCTGGGGGTCTGGATCCCTGGCTCATTGTTTTCCATGCGTGTCATGGTAGCCGATCTTCTCCCATTCTGCAGACATGGCCAAACCATCTTAGTTGGGACTGTTCTACTGGGGGTGGGATTTCAGGCCTTGACGTATCGTCTGGTTGCGAACCATGTCTCTCCTTTTTATTTCAACCACCTTCCTCAGATACCTCCTTTCTGAGGTTTGGATCTGGCTTTTGTTGGATGTAGTCATTGCCCATGAATCGCATCCATATGTCAAGACTGGGACATAGATGGAGCGGTGTACTGCCTTCTTCGATTTCTTACCAACCTCTCTCTTGCTGAGGAATCCTCGATTTATGGCCTGAAAAAGTCTCCCAGCTGCTGCTTTTTGAGTGGCCAACTCTTCTTTGATGCCTCCCTTTCGGTCTATAATAGCTCAGAGGTATTTAAAGTGGTCGACCTGCTCCAGGACCTGTCTCCCAGCATAATCTGATGTCTTCTTTTTTCTCGTGATATCACCATGGATTTTGTTTTAGAGCTGCTTATTACCATCCCTCTTTTTCCAGCTCTTCCTTCCAGACTTGCAGGTTGGATTGGAGATGTGCCTCTTATTTAGCAATCAGGGCAACATCATCAGCAAATGCCAGTTCTGGAATACAGACCTGTCCCATCTTCCAGTACCCCACTGAATACTTTCTTGTTCTCTCCTTATATGCCTTGATGACATCGTCCATGAGGAGTGTGAAAAGATAAAGTGACAGTATATCACCTTGTCTTACACCAGTGGTGGCCCTGAACTCTTCTGACTTATGGTTTGCTGTCCTCACATAATTTCTGCAAGACTTGTAGAAGCTCTGTATAGCATGAATCAGAGGTGCTGGAATGTTCTTTCTTGCCAAACAGTCCCAGAGTTTTTTCCAAGGAACCCTGTCAAACGCCTTTTCCAGATCTATGAAACAAAGATGGATCTAACTTTTATACTCAAGAGCCTTTTCACTCAGCTGTCTGAGTGTGAATATCAGGTCTTGAGTTCTCCGGTTAGCTCGGAATCCGCACTTGACCTCATCCAATTGTGGCTCAGCTAGGCGTCGGAGTCTTTGCTCTAGGATTCTACATTTTACCAGGGACACTGAGAAGGGATATGCCTCTACGGTTTCCACATTGTCGATTGTCACCCTTTTTAAAAATTGGTGTTATGATGGCAATCTCTTAATCCTTTGGTATTGTCTTGTTGCATCACGCTGCCTGTGGGACCCTTAAGAGTAATAGGTCGCCTGATGCTCCCATGCACTTAACCATTTCTGGTGTTATACCATCATTCCCTGCTGCTTTGTCTATCTTGATTGTCTCCAGTGCTGCCTTCAGTTCTTCCATCTGTGTCATCTTCATCACCATTGGTTTCCTCTTCTGTGCTACTGGTTATCATTTCTGATGCTTGACCTTGCTCACCATCCAGGAGTTCTGAGAAATATAATCTTTCCATCTTTCCATTACTTCCATCGGGGCAGTAAGCAATTTGCCTTCCTTGTCCTTTATAAATTTAAGAGGGCATTGTTTTTCCTTTCTCACGTTCTTTATGGTTTTATAGAACAATTTCTGGTTTTTTTGCGCATCTTGTTCTAGCTTTTCGTCAAATTCTTCACAGGACTTCTGTTTTGCTGCTAGCACCTTGTTCTTTGCTTCTGTTCTTAGTATCACATATTCTCTATATTTTAGAACAGAAAAAAGGCAATTGCAGTTTTATAATAAACTGTTACAGCGCTAGGAATCTCATCATCTCCATCTGTCAGCCCCCTCTCCCAGGATCATAAGCCTTCAACAAACGTGTCCCACATTTTCATGTCCCGTGCCATCAGCTGATAATATTTCTACGTCTTTCTCATCAATTTTTATGTCTCCACTTCTCTTCTCCATGCTTTCTTCGGGTTTCCTCTACTTCTCTCATTCTGTTAATTTCACTGATTTTATCAGGTTACCTCCATTTGTATCCTATTAATTATTAGCGCTTTCTTCTAATCTGTTGTTTTATTAGCACTATTGTTATTGTTCTTGCCACCATGTCCACACTAATGATCTTGTCATACCATTTTAGTCCTGTTTGTCTGCTCAGGCACCCATCTATTAAAATCTGTTATTTGTTATTGTTGTTTTTGTTGATCTCCATTTTACAGAGCCATACGGTAGAACACTTTGACATTTGAACTCGAAATTATGAGTGCTAGGAATCTCTTAAATAGCGATCATGAAAACAGCTCTATATACTACAGTATTTTAATTATTGCGTATTACATTAATTTTCCGTAATGATCCATTGATAGAAGACGCTTGGTAGATAAGAGACAGTTTAAAACATCAGTAACACTTTATAAAGATCCTAAACTAGCCAGTACTTAATATTTAATGTCCAAAGCGACTGCTTAAAGTTAACATATTCTGAATCGTGAATGACACTTTCCTCTTTGTTGGAGACGTGAATAAATGCTCAAATTGCTAGTACATTCTAACCTGTAAAGGTGCGGTAATACACAAGCATCTCTCTAAAGTAATCATGGCTGTGATGCAACTGCTCACTCTAGTGAAATCCCAGTGTAGCATTGCTGCTGTCAGGTACACAACTTCCATGGGGTCGGAAGGTAAATCTGCTGCCATCATTGCAGGGTTTATGAAGACGCATATAAAAACCATCGTTGTAAGACTGCCTAGATCAGAGACTGATAAACCTGAATAAACAAGATAACACTGGGCTCGTTGAATATAATTATTTGTTCTTTAGAGACACGCTCATTTCAAGCAAAATATGTACACCTTAGTTATATCAGGATGTAATTCCGAACTATGCTAATCTAGATTCCCAAATAGAGCTTGTTTTAGATACTGCATGCACTTTTTTCTGTAATGCGTTTTCTTATTATCGATAATGTATTGTTGATAATAGCATCAATTCAATTGGAAGCTTTAAAGATTCTTATTTCTATCACTAGAACATTTTTTGCCTTACATTCACACAGATACACGAGGATTTTTTCCTATTGCAGTATGTCATAGTTTACGTTTAGAGTACACGTTTGTAAGTGTCAGTTATCAGCTCTTATGATCTTAGTCGCATGATCTTTCAGCAGTTTTATGACTATTCAATTTTTACTATTTCTTAAAATGTCTTAAAATTGTGTTTATTGCTTTTCTTAGATTTATTAACCGTCGCTTGTGAAAGATTTTGTCTTGTATAGTACGTATCTTCTAAATTGTGTTATTAAAAACGAAACTATCGGTATGATAATGGTCTTCATCTTTATATCTTGATTAAATGACAAATTCGCTTCCAATAACATATAATTTGCTAATCGATTCCCTTAAGTCTCTGCAAGGCCAGTAGTAGTATCCTAGTAGATGTCTCGGCGGGCGCGAAGTTGGGCGCTTGGGTAAAGATGCCAAGCTTTAGCTCATGCAGCATGCTGCTCAAGGCCGGTGGGTCCAGAGGAAATGGCTACCTTAAGAGAGTCATAGTTACTTTCGCCGTCTGGTTGAATTTCTTCACTTTGACATTCAGAGCAATAAGCAGAAATCACAATGCGCCAAACACTTGTGGCGGCCGTCGCAACGCTTTGTTTTAATTAGACAGTCGGGTTCCTCTGGTTGGCTGTCGAATGTCAGCTACGTAGACGCCGCAGGGTGGCGACCGCGCATATCTTGGTCAGTCCACAGGTCGGCCAGCCCGGGCCCATCCAAGTCCTGCTTCGTGCCCCGTCCCGACTGACCCATCCCTCAGAGCCAATCCGACGGGGCCATATATTGTAGCATCTATTTCTCCGCTATTTGGTCTTGTCTGGTTGCCTGATCCCGTGCCCCCTATCAGGGTTTTTCCCACATCAATTGTATGACGTTTGATGTCCGGTATTTTGCTCTCATAAATTCGTGTCCTCAGTCTCTCTTTGATGACGTTGCTGGGATATAGGTTCTGCCCACAAACCTTAACACTGTCTGTCACATGTTGGCCATACTATGGGGCCTTCTTCAAAAAATTACATACACACATAATTAGAATTTTTGCGTGCAAAAATACATTTTATTACGCGCCCAAAATTCGTTAAGCGTACACAGAGCCATACAGAAACATAAAAACAAACTGTGAAAATAATGTATTCCTTTATATACACAAATCTACGATAATTTTCCGAGTAAAAGTTTTGGTAGAATTATTATTTATATTTTTACATTATGTACATGGACCTCCAAGAACTCTATTCATGTACCCTCAAGTGGTCCGTCGACAACAGGTTAAGAAGCCCAGTTTTAGAATGAAACAGAAGGTCTAGACTCAAGTCTGATTACCATTTATGGTGATGCAATAAACTCATAGAGTGATACTGATTTTTTTTCAAAATTCATGTCAATACCTTTATCAGTCATATGTAACAGAATAATATTTCAGAATATCATTCATATTAACACAGTAATATTTCGTACACCATGTATTTTGTTCAAAACAATATACGCTTTTTCCAAGCAAAAGCAATCATGTAAACGTGTGTGAAAATTAAAACACATATATGGTATTCAATTAATTTTGTCACACTGTTAAGTCGTTTTTACGCGTGGGAGTTAAGTGTGTGATACTTTCACATGCCAATCTAATTTTTAATAGACGCACGTGTGAGCGCATCTGATATAGATGTACTTTGTTTAAAGTTATGCGTACTTTTCTGCATCATCATTGAATGCAGATGACGCACTTTTGTTGCGTTGATTTGTCGCTATACAACTGCTACCCTTAAGACATTGTAATATTTCTGTACTCGTTGATGGACGCATATTTACTGGTGTTCTGTCTCTAAAGTAAAGAGAAGACCCATACTTACGAATATATTGAAGTACTCAAGAGTTTTGTTTCTGAGGGATTATTCCAGGAATTCGTTTACGTTTATAATTATTGCCTGTTAACGGCACGTTTCAAGGTCTCTTGCCTCAAAGACCCAGAGCCCTATTTGTCAAGGCAGAACTTCCATTGTATCTGTAATGATCAATGGCTAGTGCGTCCCTCTGAACATTAGGAGCGAATATATATATTAAAATAAGCTGCAATTCGATGAAGTTTATCCGAATTGGTAAGAACGTTTGACCTTGTCATTATTATAACTGGCATCGTCGGTCAAAGGCCATAACGATAATAATGTATTTTTCTGCAATGAAACTATGATGCCATGTATTATTACTACTTGCCTGTGATGAAGAATGTCCAAGTCTCGTCCTGAATAAAATGATGTCGATAATGTTACTTACGAGTCCAGCCTGCTTGACTTACCCGTCGTTGCTGTTACGTGACACATCATTGTCGGTGGTGTCAGCCAACATAATACCACCCCAAACACATACATAAATCAATGAGGTAACAATTGGTGGGCCAGTCTACGGGAGAAGAAATTTTTTTTCATTCAAGAACTCATGCAGCAGGTTACAATACCATATCAAATTTTCGAATATATAAAGATCTTTCAAATCTACAACTTCAAGGACACATCTTTTCTCTGGGAAATTCACGTAACGGTCAACCTCCTTGACCTTTGGTGATCCGGTCGTCAGCACCTGCATCGAGGATCAACTGTGGACTACATCACCTTCAGTCTTCAAGCTCATCCATGCAACACCGGAGACCCATCGTCGATTAATGTCGCGAAGGCCGAGATTTTTTCTTTATAAAAAAATAAGTGGTCTCTTTAGTTTGTACTCTGTACCACTGTTGCATGTAATTGATGATCCCTTTCTTTAATATGTCCACTATTTATCTTAATGTTCTATGTTCAATGTTTTATGTGGGCTGGTTGGGAGGCGCCTTACGTAGGAAAACATTCCAGATTCACCCCCGGGCCTACGTAAGTGTTCTATAGGGACATTTTGCATACTTCCCACAGTGAAAGGTTCCAGCATATGTTTGCTGAAGGATTTTTTAGTCCACTGCGTTGGTTGTCTGTGACACCTAATTGTTTAGAAGTGATGTGCTGTTTTCAATATTGTTATTGTAATGTTTTTCTTTCACTGTGCCTTAGTTTCATGATTTACTTTGTTTGTGATCGTCATTCTCAATCCTACTGTCGTGAATTTTTATACAAATTTATTGTTTTTACCCTGTGTTGTTACTTGTCTAGTTTTCTTCTTCGCAGCTATCATTGCAAGCTTTGCAATATTTTTCCTCTTTAGTTGCACTTTAACATTTCGTTGATTCTGCGAATGTTTTCATTTGTTCCTTAGTATCTTGTCTTTGTAACTATTGTTTGCATTGTCGACATCTTGTATCTTCTACTTTATATGACTTATTACTTGATTTTTAATGCATGAATAATTAGTAACTAATTAATAATATAATAGCATTCCTGACATTGATAATAATTTGTATACAGGTTCTGTGGACAGGAACTTGTCACATGTTGAGTAAGGGATAAATCTTAAACTTCTTAAAAATTATTTGACTAAGTAAGTTAAACACTTATAAAAGTAAACAAAATGTCGAATTTAGATTACTTTATTAAACAAGGTAAATCATTAAGAATGGACATTGAGGCGTTAAAACAATTCGCAATGGTCGAATATGAAAAGGCTCAGCAATATGAATTGCAGAAACGTCAGATGGACGCTGAAGAAAAAAAACTTCAGACTGAAGAAAAAAGACTTCAGATAGAAGCTGATAAATAAAGACTTCAGATAGAAGCTGAAGAAAAAAGACTTCATATGGAGGCTGAAGACAGGAAACTTCAAATGAAATTAGAGGCTGCTGAAAATGAAAACCTGAGACTACATGAGCAAAAGTAGATAGCTTTAGAACTTGAAAAACTCAAGTTATTGAACGGAAATAATTCTCATACTGCTCATGATAATCAAGCTTCCTCACACAAGGACAATTCTAGGTATTTCAAAATCAGATTGCCACAATTTAAACCACCTTCCGACGATATACTATTTATTTAAATAGATTAGAGACCGTATGCGAAGCGCATAAAATTGATAGGTCTTAATACTGTGTACGTCTGATGGAATTGCTTTCAGGTGAAGCAATGACAACTGTTAATATGTTGCAAGAACCTGACAAAAATAACTACGATGCTGTCAGAGCTGCTCTGCTTAGGAAATTTCAACTTGATGAGGACGGATATCGTCTCCGTTTAAAATCTTTATTACTAGAAACTGGACAGGATTTCACTGAGTTCATAGCAAATATACGCCTCACATTTAATAGGTAGATAGAACTCGCGAAGATTGAACATACGTAACCAAGGTTGATTTAATGCTTCGTAATAAAGTCATGACTTTCGTCAATGCATTATTCCTTTCTTTTCTACATGAACGGAAACCCATAAATTTAAATAATATAGAGAAATACTGTCGACAATATGTCACAGTCCATCCACATATGATTGTTAGCCATTCTCAGATCAGAGAAGGATTACCTGTTGCCTCTGCTATGCCGCACGGAAATCATTTCCGCAATCGATCACATAGTGCTGATCGGAACTTTAGAAAGGGAGACTATACGAATTTCAATTCTTACAAAGGTAAACCATTCCGTGGTAATTCTCCAGCACAGCAAAACTGGAGGCAATCTAATATGCCACAGGATTTTAATAGATATAATTCTGGAAATTTTAGAAGAGATAATCTCAACAGTTATTGGCAATCACGATCTAATTTTTCTCAAAACCAACAAAATTCTCCAAACAGACATTTTGGTCAAAGGGAAAATACTTACCACAGTATTTCACATTGGGGTTCAAATCAAAATAATGGTCCCAATAGAGGAAATAACAATAATCACTTCGGGGATAATAGTCAAAATCGATCTAGATGTAGAGATAGATCTTCAAACGATAGGTCACATCGCCATGCTAACTCAACTCAGCATGATCCTCAAACAAATTTAGATCAGGGTGACGGTAATGATGTTCATAATGCTTCCTCATGTTCTCTTGATTTTGAGCAGGCTTCTCATTGTCCTGAGTGCACAACGTTATTTCAGCCTAGAGCGATTATTACTTTGAGTTGCGGTCACCCCTTCCGATTCTTCCTGCCATGTCTGCCATGTCTGCCCATGATGGAACTGGCTCTCTTGCTTTGCACAAAGGACTTGTGAACAATATTCCCGTGTCAGTTCTTTTCCATTCAGGTTGTTCTACGGTGGGAATTAATCAATCCTTGGTTCATCCATCATGTGCAACCGGTAAAATGGTAAAGTGTGTTACTTTCGGTAGTACAGTCGAGACTGTTCTGACTGCAATCGTTCACGTTGCCACACCATTATTTACAGGTAACATACACGTATGTATGCTTCCGACACCAATAGCTGATCTTATAATCGGACGCATACATGGAGTTAAAGGGTGTACTGCACAACAGATTGCTATATGGGAACAGCAACACATACATGCTGCTTATGCAGTTACAACTAGAGCACGAGCTCAGGATCTTTTACAGGTTCCACCTGCCATAACTCATGAATTACAAAATGATGATGCTAACTCTATTATGTCACGGGAGTCTTTTATTGATCTCCAACAAAAGTATGCATCATTACGGAATATTTTTCTGTTGGCTCAAAATAATAACACAAATCAAGAGACGAACCTCAAACATTGGTTCTTTCTTAAAAATGGAGTACTGGTTCGGATGGTACGTGATTCTACTTCATCCGTACGATCTCAAATTTTGGTACCTACAGACATGAGATTGCGTATCTTACGACATGCTCACGACTCTCAGTGTGCAGGTAATATGGGTTTCTCACGCACTAAATCTAGGGTGCTTTTTTTTTTTGGCCTGGCGTTCATAGGGATGTAACTATCTACTGTCGCTCCTGTACGACATGTCAAGAGGTTAAGGTACGTGGTCCGCGCCATGCAGCTCCTATTCAAGCTGCTGACATTCCTATTCGTCCTTTTGAGAAAATGGCTATCGATATTATTGGTCCTTTACCAGTCATGTCTGCTAGAGAACAACGATACATTCTTACATGGGTTGACATCTGTACTCGGTGGCCAGAGGCTATACCTCTTAAAAGCATTTCATCTGCTGATGTTGCAGATGCTCTCTGGCTAATTTTCTCTCGTTTAGGTTTTCCTAAAATAAATTTGTATGATCATGGTTCGCAATTTGTGTCCGAGTCTATGTCTCAAGTAATGGCCATGCTGCACATTGACTGATCTCTTAGTAGTATATTCCACGCCATGTCAAATGGTTTAGTTGAGCGTTAAAACAGAACACTTAAGCAGTTACTTGGTAAGATAACTGATGATTATCCTCAAGATTGGGACAGGGTTTTACCCGCTGCGCTTTTCGCCTATCGCGAGGTGCAAAATGAACATACAGGTTTCTCATCATTCGAACTTGTTTTTGGTGCACAACCTCGAGGTACCATGTCGTTACTTCACGACCTACTCACTGCCGATGACATTACTGATGACACTCAGTCTTCTTACGAATATGTCTTCACTTTAAGACAGAACATTATTAACGCATGTAGGTTGGCTACCTCCGCGTCTGAGTCTGCCAAATATAAGGCAAGGCTCTTCATGAATAGATATCGACGTCTTCGACAGCTTTCTCCTGGTGATGAGGCATATGTTTTACTTCCTCGTAAAGACAATCGTCTTCTTATTGCCTGGATAGGCCCTTTCAAAATTGTGTCAAGAATCTCTGGTGTTGATTACATTGTTAATATCGACGGTAAACATAAAACCTTTGATATTAATATGTTGAAAGAATTTCACGCCCGTCCAGACTATCTCCAATCTGTTTTTCAAGCGACTGACGACCCTCCTTGTCGTTTTTATCGTTATGCAGCTTTGTCTGTCATTCAAGAAGAGGAAACTACTTTCTCTGATGTGTCTCTTCCTCTACCAGTTGTACCGTTACATTCAACGGAAAATTTGACAGATGTCACTATTTCTCCTTAGCTTTTTAAGGAAAAACAACATCAAGTTTCTTCGTTGTTACAATCTTTTCAAGATGTCCTTACTGACATTCCTGATAGTATTTTCGTCATCACTCATGACCTTATACTAACTGATGACAAACCTGTTCGTGTACGTCCCTATCCAATTCCTCTTCACTTTCAATCTCAGGTAGAGAAAAAATTAGATGATATGTTACGACTGAACATAATTGAACCTTCTACTTCCCTATACTCTTCTTCTATGGTTATTGTTAGGAAGGAGGATAATAACATTCGTATTTGTGTTGATTATCGTAAGTTAAATCAAGTTTCGAAGTTCGATGCGGAACCAATGTCTCTGTTGGATGATTTAATTATCAAACTTTCTAAGTCTATTTTTTCACAAAGCTCGATTTATCTAAGGGCTATTGGCAAGTGCCTCTTACAGAACACGCCAAACCTCTTACTGCGTTTTCTACCCCTCTAGGTCTTTTCCAATGGAACTTTATGGCTTTTGGAATTGTTAACGCTCCTGCTACTTTTGTACGCATGATGCGTCGTATCCTATCTCATCGTGATGATGTGATTGCATATCTCGGTGACATTTGTCTGTTTAGCAACTTTTGGGATGATCATTTTAGTGGTTTATGTTCCTTATTATCCACACTTCGTTCTCACAACGTGACGGTTAAACCGTCTAAAGCCCACGTTGGTTTCAGTGAGATCTCTTTTTTGGGTCAACGTGTCGGTCATGGTCTACTGCATACTGAAGACCATAATATTTCTAAGATTCTTAATATCACTGCTCCTAAGACTAAAAAACAAGTTCGTAGTCTTCCTGGTTTAATTCAGTTCTATGGACGTTTCATTCCTTACTTATCTACTATCACTGCGTCTCTCTGGTTTATTGAAGAAGGGTTCACCAAACATGATTCGGTGGTCCCGAGAGTGTCAGACCACTTTAGATAGCATTAAATCATTGTTTTCATCTACACCTATTTTACGATTGCCAAACCCAGATATCCCTTTTATTCTTCGCAGTGATGCTTCCATGATGGAAATCTGTGCGTCTTTAATGCAGAGTTATTCTGGAACTTTATACCCTGTAATGTACGTTTCACGGACATTAACTACAACAGAACGAACCTACTCTGTGCTGGACACAGAACTGTTGGCTATGGTTTGGGCCATCCTCAATTTACAGAGATTCTTACTCGGCGCACATTTTTTCGTGGAAACTGATCAACGTGCCCTTACGGCTTTCCAAAACAAAGACCTTAAGTGCTCAAGATCAACCTGCTATGCTATAGCATTACAACCTTTTCACTTTACAATACGGGCTATTCGAGGTGCTGAAAATGTGATGGTCGATATTTTGTCTCGTTGCCCACAAGACTCTACCGAGCCTCTGCGCCCTTCAATTTGCGACACCACT
The DNA here is from genome assembly GCA_024509875.1 of Oreohelix idahoensis. NCBI lineage: Eukaryota > Metazoa > Mollusca > Gastropoda > Stylommatophora > Oreohelicidae > Oreohelix > Oreohelix idahoensis. The sequence goes on from JAMPIV010004740.1 coordinate 167,399, forward strand.
ACGTTACCCAGTCATCACTGAAAAATGGTTGATTGCGAACAATGACGCCACTTGATTCTCTACGTTTTCCAGCCATGAGCTTACTATTGTATATGACGCTACAATATTCGAACCATTTGTGTACTATATTTTAAACATACTTAACAACATCACATTTTTTATTTTTTAGTTGTGATTCTCAATTTAATTAACTATAAGTACCTTGGTTGGTTCAACATTGACTATTATGCGAGTTTAAATCGATTTCTATCGAAAACTAAAATGACATAAACTGAATTTATTTAACTCGTGAATAATTTCATAACATTTGACTTTAAATGATACCCATATATTTCCGCCACTATTTGTGTGATTCTATGACAATCTTACTTGCCGACTTGGTGATTTCATGACACTTTTAATTAATTTAATTGTAGATTAATTACTAACATTTTAATATTCCATGCACAATGTGGTACACTTATGACAGTAATTTTAACTTAATTAGTTTAGTATTTTCGACGCGCTATTGCATCTCACCTCAATTATTATATGATCGCGCATCATTAGCGCTTGATATATTTGGCACATATATATAATTTATGTGGCCATATTATCAGAGTTGCTTAAGCTGTGTAGCTGATTTTTCCTACACCCTCTTTGGACTGTGTTGTTTCATTCGAGTGTGTTATGTTGCGCATTGATTTTATTTAATTGTTTCCTACTCTTACATTTATACGCATACATACCTACATTACTTAATTTACTTTTGTTTATTGATTGACATTTTTCTTTTAGCATCTTTGTTGATTGCTGTCCCCATTATTCACTATTTCTTTTCGGTCTTCGCTACTATTATTTCATTATCTCTTTTCATTGGCCACTTCTTCATTTGTATTTGGTAAATTTTTGGTACATTATGTGTCATTTCTTTAGTTTGAGTTTGGAATTTGTTTTCCTTTTCCACACTTCATCCCACTTACTATCCCATAATATTGACTTAACATTAATTGTGTTTGATTTATTATTGTAAAATGGGCTTTGCTTGACTTCTCAGGTATATTTTAAAACAAAAAATCTCCGCTTTTTTCTCCGGGGGGCGATGTATATTGTTCAGTCCTTTTTATGCAAGGGAGTCAAGTGTGCGAGACTTTCACATGAAAGTCTAATTTTGATAGACGCACATGTGAGCGCATCTGATATAGATGTACTTTGTTTAAATAGTTATGCGTACTTTTCTGCATCATCATTGAATGCAGATAACGTTCAGACCTAAAGATCTTTTATATTTGGACATGCGCCCTAATATAACTGACTAGGTTGAACGGGACGCTCCTCGCCAAAACAAGTCAAAACTTTATTATTAAAAAAAAAAAAAAAGATGACGCACTTTTGTTGCGTTGATTTGTTGCTATACAAATCCTACCCTTAAGGCATTGTAATATTTCAGTCCTCGTTGATGGACGCATATTTGCTGGTGTTCTGTCTCTCAAGTAAAGAGAAGACCCATACTTACGAATATATTGAAGTACTCAAGAGTTTTGTTCCTGAGGGATTATTCCAGGAATTCGTTTACGTTTATAATTATTGCCTGTTAACGGCACGTTTTAAGGTCTCTTGCCTCAAAGACCCAGAGCCCTATTTGTCAATGCAGAACTTCCATTGTATCTGTAATGAACAATGGCTAATGCGTCCCTCTGAACATTAGGAGCGAATATATATATATATATATATATATATATATATATATATATATATATATATATATATATATATATATATATATATATATATACTGTTCAAAAAAATAAACGCGTAGCTATCCGAGGGCGCGTTTTTATGAGTTTGTAAGTAAAATTTGGTGCTAGGGTATATAAAAACCAGCCTCAAATGTTCTTTACAGTGTTAAATGCACGTGTTGACCTGAATTGCGTTCGTTTTTGTAATCGTTACAACGCAGTGGTCAATAGTGTTTATGACGCAATTTTTTACCACAGCTCATGTTGCGCGCACGTGAAAACAACAAAATTTGGGGTGAACACTATTCACTGACTACGCAACTTAAACCATATAAAAGGATAACTCAACACACAAAAAATTCAGTTCATTTTCAAGCAGACATTTATGGCGTCTCTATCGATAAATTTAAGGAACATTGCTATTGGCCGACTGCATGCAGGTGAAAGTCAAAGTCAGGTTGCCAGGCATCTAAACGTGCATCAGAGTACCATCAGTCGACTTTGGCACCGGTTCCAAGACACTGGCTCAGTTAAAAACCGGCACCGCAGTGGACGACCCAGAGTGACAATAGCAGCGGAGGATCGCTTTATTCGGCTTCGTCACCTCAGAGACAGGTTTACAACAGCTTCCTCAACTGCCCAGTCATTGCCTGCAGGACGTCTTGTGTCTGATCAAACTATCCGAATAGACTGCATGACGCTGGACTTTGGGCACAACGACCTCACCGAAGACCTGTCCTTACGCGCCGCCATCGCCAAAATCGACTTCTTTGGGCCAACCAGCATCGTCCCTGGGCAGCTGACAATCAATGGAGACGTGTCTGGTTTAGTGACGAATCTTTCTTTTTGTTGCAGCGTCATGATAGACGGCGTAGGGTCTACAGTAGGCGAAATGAACGTTTTGCCCAAAATTGCGTTGATGAAGCTCCGCCGCACGGTGGTGGAGATGCAATGGTGTGGGGAATGATCAGTTACAACGGAAGGAGTCAATTGGTGCACATTGAAGGAGGCTTGAATGCGCAACGATACGTCAATGAAATTCTTCGACTCATGTCCTTCCACTTTTGGCTGCCCAAAGGTCTGTGTTTCAACAGGACAACGCCAGACCCCATTGTGCACGTTTGACCACGCAGTTCGTGACTGCCAACAACATTCTCACCCTTCCCTGGCCATCCCTGTCTCCAGACATGAGTCCGATTGAGCACCTGTGGGATGAGCTGCATAGACGTGTTTGTCGCCGAGACGTTGCTCCAGCCAATCGTCTTGATCTGTTCCAGGCACTCCAGGAAGAGTGGGCAGCCATCCCACAGGCCCACATCAGACGTCTGATCGCATCCATGCCCAGGAGATGCCAGTCGCTGATCGATGCAAGAGGAGGCTACACACCTTACTAACAGGAAAGCCCGTACGCCAGAAAGCTGTCGTGACCCAGATGCAAAACAACTGTCAATTGATTGGTTGAACCCTAAGGTATTCTTGTGTGCAATTTGAACAACTAACTCATTAAATTAAAAAAGTTATTGAATGTCAAAATTATGGCTATGTGTGTGCCTTTAGTAGCTATGCGTTTTTTTTAACAGTATATATATATATATATATATATATATATATATATATATATATATATATATATATATATATATATATATATATATATATATATATATATATATATATATATATATATATATATATATATATATTAAAAGGAATTCACACAACATGCCTAAGACAAATTCACCGAATCTTTTGGCCAAATACCATCACTAACCAAGATCTGCTTACTCGTAGCAAGCAAGAGGACATGCACACCATCATAGCTGGCAGACGCTGGAGCTGGGTTGGTCATGTCCTCAGAAGAGACCCCGATGCCATCACAAGAACAGCTATGCTTTGGACCCCTGAAGGAAAACGAAAGAGAGGCCGACCAAAAACAACCTGGCGGAGGACTGTGGAGGCTGAGATGCAAAGAACGAACCAGAGTTGGGGCACTGTACGAAGGATGGCCACCGACCGAGCAAAGTGGAATCAATTTGTTGTTGCCCTACAAGACGCCACTAGGCGTGATGGCCACTGACTGCTTTGATGAAGTTTATCCGAATTGGTTAGAACGTTTGACCTTGTCATTATTATAACTGGCATCGTCAGTCAAAAGCCATAACGATAATAATGTATTTTTCTGCAATGAAAATATGATGCCATGTACTGTTACTACTTGCCTGTGATGTGGAATGTCCAAGTCTCGTCCTGAATAACATGATGTCGATAATGTTACTTACGAGTCCAGCTTGCTTGACTTACCCGTCGCTGCTGTTACGTGACACATCATTGTCGGTGGTGGCAGCCAACATAATACCACCACAAACACATACATAAATCTCCGAGGTAACACACATACCCAACAGACTGATGGTGACTGAATCTTTGAAACCTTGATTAACGAAGCAGACGATGTTGATAATATTTGTAACGATACCAAAGATGTTAACTATCTGACATACTCCGCCAAAGAAAACTCATGCATATATTATTCTTGCTTGGTCATTTATAACGAACATTTCTCTGGATGAGTCTCCATCTTCCGACAGGTTTAATATCTCCATCTGCATGCTTGCTCTCACGGTCTTTGTATCATAGCTTAAATAAGATACACTTTGGATCTTAAATGTTGCAACTCTGTGTCTTCACAATTTAACATTGATGCTGTCCTTGACCAGAGTATTGCTGTATCTGATGGGAAATGAACAGTTTGGAAGTAAATAAAAAAAAGAAAACATATTAAATAAATGAATGCGATGACTATTACATTTCTTATTATTTTGATTTTCTTGAATTCAGTTAATTGGCAATGTCCGTTGTGAATGGTCAATTAAAACATATCTGCCTTCTATTTTTTTCTAATTATCATAAGCGTAATAATAAAAAATGACTAAACAATCTTGTCCTGGTAGGTTCAACCATGCTGGACTGGTCTGCGTGGGTAGGGGTCAGACAAAAGCTGGTACCCTGGTCCTCCAGGTTGGGGGTTTTAGCACAGGGCCGACACCCCTGTCTGTGTAAAAAATCGCACACGTTACGGAAACAGCAATAGATGAAAATACTTTGATGCGGGACGGACATCCGAAGTCTCAGGCTCGTATGACTGACAGTGGTGAAAGCCGAAAGGAAGCCACTGGCATGAAAACGGATGCCCAGACCGCAAAACACGAAACCAGAATGGGTTTTTGGAATGTCAGAACTATGAATGAGGCAGGAAAGCTGAGACAGATCACAGCAGAGATGAAGAATTACAAACTACATATCCTGGGAATAAGCGAGAGCAGATGGACAGGGATGGGGAGAATAAAAACAGCCACAGGGGAAACAGTACTTTATTCTGGTAGAGAGGACGGTCAGCACAACGAAGGTGTAGCCATTATCCTTAAGAAAGGAATGGAAAGGTCTCTACTGGAATGGAAACCCATTAACAACAGACTAATAAGAGCAAGACTGAAAGGGAGATTCACCAACACCACAATTATACACTGCTATGCACCAACAAATGACAGCGATGAAGAGATCAAGGATGAGTTCTATCAACAGGTACAAAAGGAAATGGAAACTGTACCCAGGTACGATCTCATTATAGTAATGGGAGACCTAAATGCGAAAGTTGGAACACATAATAATTATAACGAAAGAGTAATGGGGAAATGCGGCAGTGGAACAGTAAATGAGAATGGGGACAAATTAATAAGCTTCTGCAGTATTAACAACCTGGTCATTGGAGGAACACTTTTTCAACACAAAGAAGTGCACAAGTTAACATGGGAATCACCAAACGGACGAGACAAAAACCAGATAGATCACATAATGATCAATGGCAGATGGAGACATGCACTACAAGACGTAAAAGTAAGAAGAGGCGCAGATGTGGGAAGTGATCATCACCTAGTAGTAGCAAGACTGAAGGTGAAACTCAGAGCTGCTGGACCAGTTGCAGTCAAACAGAAAAGATATAACATCACGAAACTTAAGGACCCCCTCACCAGAAAAGCGTTCATGGTCGACGTAAAGAGACGATATCTGATTACCAAAAGCCAGGAAAGAACAGAGACCGACGATGTGGACCAGAAATTCAACACCATCTCAACAATATACAAAGAAAGCAGCAAGTCATGCTTGGGATTCCAGGAAAGAAAGAGCCAAGACTGGATAACACCAGAAACGCTAAACACCATAGCGAAGAGAAAGGAAATGAAAAGGAAGAAAACAGAAGCTAAGACTCCCAGGTTAAAGGCAATATATAGTGAACAGTACAGTCAGCTGGACAAGGAAGTAAAACGTCAAACCCGTGCTGACAAAAGGACATTTCTGGATGACCTTGCAAGACAGGCAGAAGAGGCAGCACTGAGAAACGAACAAAGCACAGTTTATAAAATAATTAAAGCTATCAGTGGAAAACGAGGTGCAAACAACATAACGTTAGTAAGAGACAAGCAAGGAAATCTCATCACCACAGCACAGGGGCAGGAAACAAGATGGGCAGAGCACTTCAGAGAAACACTGAATAAGGAACCACCAGAGACTCAGCTGAATGTTCCTGAGGCTGAAAGTGACTTAGACGTAAATACAGACATTCCACGAAAAGAAGAAATTATCACAGCTATCAAAGGGCTAAAAAATGGAAAAGCGCCTGGTCACGACAATCTGAATGCTGAGCTATTCAAGGCAGACCCTGAACTAGGAGCAGAACTATTAGAACCACTATTTGCACAAGTCTGGGAAACTGAGACAACACCAACAGAGTGGAGTAAAGGAATAACTGTTAAATTGCCCAAGAAGGGCGACCTTGCAGACTGCAACAACTGGAGAGGAATTACCCTCCTCTCAGTTCCCAGCAAAATACTAGGCAGGATAATCATGCAGAGAATTTCTAAAGCAGTTGACCATAAACTGAGGAAAGAACAAGCGGGCTTCAGAAAGAGCAGAAGATGTGCAGATCATATATTTACCCTCAGGAACATTATAGAGCAGTGCTCAGAATGGCAGAGACAGCTGTACATTAACTTTGTTGATTTCGAAAAGGCTTTCGACAGCATACACAGGGACAGCCTATGGAAAATTCTGAGGGCTTATGGAATTCCCAGCCGCATTGTTTCCATTATAAAAAGCCTCTATTCTAACTTTACGTGCAGTGTCGGATCGAGTAATGTATTTTTCGAAGTGAAAACAGGAGTTAGACAGGGATGCCCCTTATCAACAACATTATTTTTGACAGTCATAGATTGGGTGATGCGCCAGACAACAGAGGGCAGTCCAAGAGGTATTAGATGGACAACGTTTTCTACACTGGAAGATTTGGAATATGCAGATGACATTGCACTGCTCGCGCATTCACACCAACACATTCAAGACAAAACCGATAGACTGAATAAGTATGGCCAGCAGGTTGGCCTGAACATCAATTTGAAGAAGACAGAGGTCATGACACTAAATGTGGGCAATCCTGAGCCAGTAACAGTAAGGAACCAGAAGTTAGAACAGACAGACACATTTACTTACCTAGGAAGCATAGTAACACCTGACGGCGGAACAAGCAAGGACATTAACAACAGAATGAATAAAGCGAGAACAGCCTTTGCTGTTCTCAACAACATTTGGAAGTCTTCCCAATACAGCACAAACACCAAATTAAGACTGTATGAGAGCTGTGTACTTTCTGTGCTTCTCTATGGTGCGGAATGTTGGAGAGTAACAGAGAAGGAAATGTCAAAACTGTCCTCCTTCCACACAATCTGCCTAAGGAAAATTCTCCGAATCTTTTGGCCAAACACCATCAGCAACCAAGAACTACTTATTCGGAGTAACCAGAAGGACATGCACACCATCATAGCTGGCAGACGCTGGAGTTGGGTTGGCCATGTCCTCAGAAGGGACCCTGATACCATCACAAGAACAGCTATGCTATGGACCCCCGAGGGAAAGCGAAAGAGAGGCCGACCAAAAACAACTTGGCGGAGAACTGTGGAAGCTGAGATGCAAAGAATGAACCACAGTTGGGGCACTGTACGAGGGATGGCCGCCGACCGAGCAAAGTGGAATCAATTTGTTGCTGCCCTACAAGACGCCACCAGGCGTGATGGCCGCTGACTGCTTTGACGGTTGGCGGCTATGGATCAAAGAAGAAGAAGAAACAATCTTGCTTTTCCAATAAAAAAATACACAGTGAAGCTCTTAGTTATAGTGCTTTCAGAGACTGTTAAAATCAAGTACAATAATTACAGCAGCCACAACAAAGAAATTTACATAGTGTTTTTTTTTAACTTTATAAATGCTGCATGTATCAACATTGAAATAACTGTAAAATGTTACTTTCCCACTCGGAACATAAGTCGGGTTACTTACGTGTCAAAATATAAAATAACACTTAAGTTACTATTTGAGTGACAAGTAATGTTTAGTGCGTCATTAGTTAAATAAGAGTGTTTTATGTGGGGTGGCATGCCATTGCAAAACAGAACCTCAGTGACACTGCAATTTTAGACTAGATCATAATTTACAACGTTTTAAGACCCTGAAATGTAATAATTTGCTCCTTAACATTTACCATTCTTAACATAAATAAATTAATATCTACATAATACTTTATAACCTCGTTAACTCATCATTACTGCCACATTCCATGTTAGGAAGATAAAAATTTTCTAGGACGCAGTAATTACTTATTTTAAAATATTTAGAAAAAAATTAAGCATTTCCAGACAATATAAGGCATTTCCTATTCTCTATAGTGCAGTCAAAGACTGTCCAGATCTAACATTCAAACATGATAAGTGTGTTAACCAGAAAATAAGGATGTAATTACAACATTGAAACTATATCATTTCAAGTGAAGACAGCGAAGTTGTATTCATACTGGTAACAATTTAATAACCCCAAACAAGGCTAAATAGATAAAGAAGGGAAACCCGAGGCCTCTAAACAGTAAATAAATAATACACACACATAAAGGTTTTTTTTTTTTCGTACGCCCGCTAATACTCGAGGCGAAATCTCAGGTTATTATTTATGTCTAACCTGACATTGATTTTACGTGAGTATCCCTTTATTTCTTGTACAGAGACAGGTGTCCCTCGCCATTCAGGCAAATACTTGCCGATTTCGGAGGTACCCATTGCAGCTGGGTCGGCTCAGGAGCCGCCAGTCCCTGGTCGACGACACTCCTTCAAATGTTCTCGCCAAGTCTCGAGTTAATCCAGTCCAAATCCCGGTCGACGAAAAATCCTCAAATGCCGTCGCCCGGGTTTGATCCTGTATCACCCGGTCGCCAGAGCGGTGTTGTAACCACTACGCTGGCGCGGCTCCCGAAAATACATAAAGGTATGTTTTCAGGCACTAGTGAGAATTGAAGAAGTAGACAACAGAAACACAAAAGACGTGAGTGGCTTACCGGGGAATCGAACCCAGGACCTTCCGTACGGTACCACCGCCTAGCTACGGAAGCGAATCCCATTATCCTCTCTGCCATCTAAGCCCCACAAAAATAACTTCGATGACAGGGGTTATTAGAGCGTTCCGCAACACATAACACCGGAAATTTACCTAAGGCAATCCAGCCTATTAATGACGCAGTCACTTCTGTTGTCCCCCTGTTATACAGTATAGGTCAGATTACACAAGACAAAAACCTTAATACTGTGTCTAGTAAATGATAGAAGACTAAGAACAGTAAGTACAGGACAGAGGGTCAGTTTGGTATTGTATAAACGTTTAAACTCATAAAGAAGGGAAACTCGAGGTGTGTAAACAGTAAGTAAATATTACACACACATAAAGGTATGTGTTCAGGCACTCGTGAGAAATAAAGAAGTAGAAAACTAGAGAACAGATGTGAGTGGTTAACCGGGGAATCGAACCCAGGACCTTCCATGCGGCCCCTCCGCCTAGCTACGGAAGCGAATCACACTATCCTACCTGCCATCTAAGCACCAAAAAATAGTGCTTCGATGACAGGGTTTATTAGCACTACCCGCAACACATACTTACTTACTTAGTGGTTCCTCTTCTACCGTGAGGTGTAGAGGTTTGTAAGAGAGAGCGCCATACTATTATATCGGCTGTCTTCCTCCTGGCTTGGTTCCATTCTAGTCCTCGCTCCTTCAAAGATTGTCTAATGTTGTCCTTTTGTGGGTTGTAGTCATTGCCCATGACTCGCATCCATACGTCAAGACTGGGACATAGGTGGAACGGTATACAGCCATCCTCGTCTTCTTACCATCTTCTCTTATGCTGAGGAATCCTCGATTTAAGGCTGGAAAAAGTCTCCCAGCTACTGCTCGACGGGTAGCCAACTCTTCTTTGATTCCTTCCTTCCGGTCTATGACAGCTCCAAGGTGTTTAAAGTGGTCGACCTGCTCCAGGACCTGTTCTCCCAGCTTAATCTGATGTCTTCTTTCCCATCGTCATATCACCATGGTTTTTGTTTTCGAGCTTCTTATGATCATCCCTCTCGTCTCCAGCTCTTCCTTTCAGACTTGCAGGTTGGATTGAAGATGTGCCTCTGATTTAGCAATCATGGCAACATCATCAGCAAACGCCAGCTCTGAAATACAGACCTGTCTCATCTTCCAGTACCCACTGAATACTATCCTGTCCTCTCCTTACATGCCTTGATGACATCGTCCATGAGGAGTATGAAAAGACATGGTGACACATTTAACACATAACACCGGAAATTTAACTTGGGCAATCCAGTCTATTAATGACGCAATCACTTCTGTTGTTCCCCTATTATACAGTATCGGTCAGTACACAAGGCAAAGACATTAATACTGTGTCTAGTAAATGATAGAAGACTAAGAACAGTAAGTACAGGACAGAGGGTAGGTTTGGTATTGTATAAACGTTTAAACACATAAAGAAGGGAAAGTCGAGGCCTGTAAACAGTAAGTAAATATTACACACATAAAGGTTCAAGGCACTCGTGAGAAATAAAGAGGTACCTACGTATCAAAACTGATAAAGTTAAAGGTAAAGACAATGATTTCTAATTAAGGAAGGAAAAAAAAGGAAAAAAGATCTTTCTTCGCTTTTGGAAATATATGGGAAAGTAAACAAGTGAAAACCGACTTAAACAACAATAATTATTCACTTCAAACAGTATGACAGTCCTATTGTATGGATGTTAAACATGGAGAACAACTTCTCCACACACAAAAATATACATATATATAGAAATACGAATTTATATTTATAATGACGGCACCAAACATTCACATGCTCTTGCAGCAGTTGTTTCTGTGACAATTTTGTTTGTATGATAACGCTTTTACAGCGCCATGCACAACCTTCTATTAGTCACCTTTTACGACACGTTTGAGGGTGCGGTAGTCCTAATTTTTCTTTGTCTCTTCAGAGAACAGAGAACACGGATATGGCCATCACCAGTACCACATTCTTGGACAAACTGTACGGAGATGTCAACAGCCTCAAGCTGTCCACTGCTTTCTTTAAATATATTCAAGTCGACGTCTCAAAGCGAACGAAGAAGAAGAAGAAGACGAAGAAAAAGAGGAAGAAGAAGTGGAAGAAGATGTAAAGGAGGAAAACTGGATGAAGACGAAGAAAAAGTAGATCAAAAATAGGAAGAAGAGGAGGAAGGAGAAGAAGAAGATGATGAAGAGATGAAAAAGAAGAAGAAGAGGAAGAATAAGAAGAAGAAGAAGAAGAAGAAGAAGAAAAAGAAAAAGATGATGATGATGAAGACAAACAATGCATTGTAGTCATGTCTGTTTACTTCCCACGATGAGGTGTCCAAGTATATGTAGCCTATAAAGGCTGTGACATATAATGATTAGCCCTGTTCTTATTGGATATTCAAGTAAGCGAAAAATATCATCCATTAACAGACTAGACTGGGACAATGCCTTCTAGATTAGGGCCTTCTGGAGAGCCGTAGTGTCAAAGATAGACAGATAAAACAAAAATGAATGAAGTTTCTTTTTTTCTCATAGATCTCACCAAGCTAGTTTCGAAGAAAAATAATGAACAATTGCAGGAGTTCTCTGAATCAGGTGAGGTTCACAAATACAAATAGAGCAGAGTTTTGTGAGGTGTAAATGCTTCTTATCGGGAGCATTGATAGCCATAGAATGATATTAGAACACGTTATTTTTCACGGCTACACACTGATAATAATCAGATACATAGATACGAGAAATAAATCAAGGCCCACTCCCCTACGTTTAAACTAGTGGGAAGACCCAATATACGTATGTTCTACACATGATAACAACATTTCAGTATACTAAATTAGTTTGATGAAATTACCACACACAAAAACACGTAACCATTAATTATGTATGTTGATGGAATATGTGTATTAAGATTTGTTCTTCTACTTCATTCGCCCTCAGACTTCTGCATTAATGACTCCAATAAAGGCAGTAGTCAGCTCAAGGTTCCTAACATCTCCAAACAGTTTTTCGAGGAGAAATGTGGGTTGTTGTCAAATGTTTCTCCGTTCACTGCTGTAAGTTTGGCAGGACTAGAGCAGTTGTTCGGCAGCCATGGGGCTAGTGCCAGAGGTGCCTATCCTGTACTAGTGATGTGGATTGTACCTGAACCTATTGTGACCCCTATGTAATCGGAAAATGATAGCCTAGATAGCTGGTGATATGCATCATATTTTATGTGACTTTTATGTGACTCAGTATTAAGATTTGGATGACGAAAAATAAACACTCGCTATCAGATTACAAAGATTATGTTATTATAATGGATTAGAACAAATATGGAACTCTACAGCTTTCTTAAGGGTACATAAACTTTAGTCATGCCGTAATAATGTTAATTCTGCCATGCTTTGTGACAACACATATCACATCCAAACTTCAGGGCTTCAATAACAGATCTTCGATTGCATTGTGATAACGGCCAAATGTAAGAAAACACTTCGTCTTGTTAAGGAGAACTGTCCACAAACAAATATAACTTGCAATTAAGAAAAATAACATGTACAAGTTATAGAACATGCATATACGGAATCTCAAACCAAGTAGTCTGAATATTTCATGAAATGGAACTCATTGAGGAGGAGCAGACTTTAGATGCCACAAGCAACTTGAACAACGGTAGATGAGCATTACAAGCAGCTGGTGTCTCAGGGGTGGTGCAAACGAAAGACCTTAATTTGAAATTGATGTCAAGTATTTGCTGCTGCCAAATATTTAAGGGGAAGGAAACACATAATTAGTTAGTATTTTTGTTGTTAATTATTTGAACTGTTGGCAACATTATCGGTCTTTATTATTATTCAACTTGAGTGTAATTCCTCAGCACAAAAATAATTGTTCTATTCAACAACAGTGACACGAGCAGATCCTTATTGCGTCTATATTTAGGTTTAACGGTGTCTCGCTAGGCCGGTCTACAAATATGAATAGGACATGCATCTACGTAACTTCTACGGTCATAGTAGCAGATTTGCCCTTTGACTCCATATATCTCAGACACCTAATAAAAACATTCCTTCATGTTACTTTCACTCTACTGGGCACGTGTCTGATCGACATGATTACATCACATAGATGTTTGTGTATTATCGTACGGCAGACATATGTGTGTATCACCTCATCTTTAGAGGTTAGTATATGCTGGCATTTTGAAATTTTAATCATCTTTTATTTTTTAAGCTTTGATCTCTTTACAAGTAGTTCATCATTCCATTTCCTTTGCGCTTATTCTGTCTACACTCAGACATTCTCTATTTTTCCAAACTCGCGACATCCTCCTTAATCCACTCCCTGGGCAACCTCCTTGAGCTCTTTTCCTTTTCATCTTTATAATTTCTCCATTATCTCGTACTTTTTAAACATCAGAAATGTTATGCTCTTGACATTCTCATGTGTCATATTTACTGTTTCTCACATTAATTCTTTGTGACGATACGGTTGTGCGCTCTCAAGTCCACTCTGGCAGGATTGCATTACATTACATTCCTGTGTGAGTGAAATTTTCTTATTTTTCTCGCCCCTGTCATTATTACGTGGCATATTTTATGCATCATTATTTTAATCTCTCTGCTGTAGTAGGGGAAAGTCTCTAACACTCCTCTCCCCTACGGAAGTATTTGCTGTGTGTAACAGGGTAGACTATTAAGTAGCTACAACTGTTAGCCTTATAGTAAAGTATTTTATGAATGACTAGTTAGATAAATAAACCCCTAGTCAAGAATCAATGACATCATCAATCATGACACACATGAACCCATGATGTCATCAAACCTTGTGTGGTCACCATACAAGTCAGACCGGAAAACATTTAGATTAGAGAGAACTTTAAACAATGGTTGGTCATCATCACATAGAAACAATAATTTCAGACTAGAGGATTCGTAGCTAGTTAGGTTAAAGATTATTTCAACAGTCCACTAGCCCCCAAGACCAATCATTAGAAAGTTTCCGGTCTTAACTCCAATGAGAAATACTTCCTCTGGCAAGCCATAGCACCAGACAAGTATAAAGACTGATGCATCTTAGTAATCAGATACACAGATAGAGAGAGCTTGAGGCAGTAACTCAATGCTAGAGTCAAATCAACATAGGGCGTTCTTTAGTTTAGGTTTGGAGCAACCTGGCGCTACGACTACTATTAAACGAAAAAGCCCTTGACTCCTACGGTTTGGATAATAATATCCATCTATGAGATCCTCTCCCACCCAGGATAGTTAAGTGACCCAGCACTAACTCCTGCAACGATTATATTTGTGGTTCACTCCACAGGACGTAAGTTCGATTTAGTTATAATTGAAGTCTCGAATCGAATTTTCATTTCGTTAGTATTTCCACAGAGATAACAAAACGACTACAGTATATGAGGAACTCCGCAAGCCTTTCGTCTTAGAGGCTAAAGCTGGCAGTTTTGCTTTCCCCCACCAGAAATTCTTATCGAACTGCCACTGCATCATCTTTATTTTCATCAAACGAACTGAGTAAAGTACACCCTTTTATATAACTATTCGGATCCTTCAAGTAATCTGTTCTAGGGAGGTTTCACTTGACTGTTTGAGTTGCCGATTATATTCAACGCTTCAAGATCAAATTTAGAATCCATCAAGGCACTTATGAGATCTACCAATTACCTGGGTTGTTTCTCCCTTCTGGAATTATTATCTTTGGTGATTAACCAGTATTTACCAGAAGAAACACAATAAGAAAAGTCTTGGGATTATTTCCCTTATCTCAAGTAAAATACAGATTTACATCCCTTTCCACAAAATCCACTATCACGATCTACACTGTCACATGAGCCTTGACTTTTGGTGCCGTTTTCCGTCCACTCATTCCTTCCCCGGTCACATAATATTGACTTTTGGTGCCGTGACCAGGATCCTCAGACTGTCACGGATGCGATTCAACGGGCCATCACAGAGGACAATGTAAAGAAACGCTTTACCAACCGTCTTGGTCCGTGAGCCTCGCCTTGATCACAGAATTGACGAGGAACCGATGGACGTTAGCCATTGCCGCCACTCTTGGCAGCAACCTTCGAGATTACCACAGCCCCCCTCTAATGATTGTCACCATCAGTGCCAACCTCGACGCCTTCATCATCCACCAGCGATACAGGTCCACCAAGTATCTTCAGTAATATGTTACACTTGTGGACAAAGGGGACACGTCTCGCGCAACTGTTTTCAAAAAAGACAATACAGCCCACCACAGACACAAAGTAATCCCGTACCACAGCGACAACATTACCAGAATAGGCAGCAACGACCTCACCAACCTTCATGGCTCCCTACCGCTCCTGTGCCCTCGCCCCAAGGTCATCCGCGTTCCTTTTCACGTAGTCAGTTCCGTCCTCCACCCTTAATAAATCAGGGAAACTCTTGGGTTGCCCAGTAGCTAGGACCATACCGGGTAGCCTGAAACCATCCTCAAATCGGTCCTTCCGTAATAACTGTTTTTTGTCCTCCCCACCTACGGTGTCTTCCGCCTCTCTTTCTTATGTCTCTCCTCCTTCTGTCACTCCGGATCCTTCATCGTGTCTTATCTCCATCAACATGAAAAGCTACCGTGCGCTTGTTGATACTGGAGCAACTGTTAGCCTCATCCGTAAACAGTTGTTTCGTCAGATCCGTAAGCATGTACACTTTATTCCTTCATCTACTCATTTAGCCTCCGTTACTGACCAACCTTTGTGTTCCATTGGAACTGCGATGATAAGTCTCAAGATTGGTTCCCAATCTGTTGTCCATCCATTTATCATCACAAGAGGCATGTCCCGTAACTTTATTATTGGTCGTGATTTTATTCTTCGTCATCACGCCCGAATCTATTTTGACTTGCGACAGATTCGCGTAAATGGTGAATTCATCCCTCTTCAGGATGATATCCACATTGCATCCCTTGTCCGCCTCATTGCTCCTGTGACCTTAAAGCCTCACTCTTTGACTATTGCCACTGGTCGGGTCAAACGATCTGACTATGTCTCTTCTGGCCATTCTGTCATGGTGGAACCATTGCATGATACTGACATCATTGGTGACCCCTGCATCAATGTTGTTGATGGCATTGTACAGATTTCCACTAAGTGCGATTTTCCCGTCAGGATATTAAATAATTCTGGAAAGCCTGTGAATATCAAACGCGGTACAGTGATTGCTCACTTAGCATCACATTCCCTGCCTCATCGTGCCTCTGTTCCTCCCTCCACAGTGTGTTATACACGTGCCTCCGCTACTCCTTCCCGTTTATTTACTTACCCACTACTCAAACCCCACCACCATTGGTGCTGTTACTAATCCGCGTGTATCGTTTAATAACTACCCTCCTCAGTGCCGTTCACTTTCCTCTCCTACCTTTACAACCGTCCCTTGTGCTTCCAGTAATTGTACTTCTCCTCAGCCTCTTTTCCCGCAACTTTCTCATTCTCCCTCCTCTTCCTCGAATGTACTACCTAAACGCCCCTACACTGTCCCTCCTCCCGCTCTTTTATCTGGCCGCCCAGTACGAAATGCTACCCTCCAATATAACCATTCAAACTCTCCGTCCATGTCTGAACATTCATTTAGTCCTCCATCAGACAACATCAGATCTGCCCCCGTCTCACTTAACACTCCCCCTGCTCCGCTTACACCTGTTCAGACCCATGATTATGATGCTTCCTCATCAGATAGTGATAGTCCTACCAGAGATAAAGCTTTACACAGACTCCGGTCTAGAGTAGTTCGTCGAGCTGCTGTTCCCTCCACCTCCAAGGTACCTTCTCCTTCTTCTCCCTCCCATATGGTTGATCGTACGAGACGTAATCGTTCCTGTTCCGCCTCTGAAGGTCCTATCCCTCCTCCTGAACTGTACTTCCGTATCCACGCCCGTGACGCGCGTTTGGCTGAGTTACCCTCCATTACTCCGGGCCCCTCTCATGCTGCGCCTCAGCATGATGTTATTATACCTCCAGTTACAACAACTCCTGTCGTGTCCTCCCCTCCTCCCTCTGTTCATATCTCATTTAACCCCGCTCTTCCTCCCTCCGATTATTTTCATCCACCTCCCTCCGACCTTGATACCGCCCCTGATTCCGACTCTTCGGATATTGAAGCTGCTCTTCCAAACTCTGATTTTTTTCCTCCCCCTCCGTCAGACCTTGACAGTCCCCATAATTCCGCTTTTTCTGATACTGAACCTGAAGTTCCTCCTTCCCCAGCTCGTTTTCCTTCGAAACGTCATTCGACATCATCTGGCAATTCTGCTCCCCTTCCCAAGTACCTTCTCCAACAGGCCGCCCATGTGCGTACACGTTTTCGTCACTCCCGTAGTTCTGTTCATTCTTCTTACCGTAGTCCCTCACCTCCGCCCCCGCCACGCCCCGTCACACCCCCGCCCCGTAGATTACGTATTCCCCGCCATTGTCCTCCTACCATTCCACAGCCTCCACCACGAAGCTCTGTCCCGTCCACTCCTGTTGTCCATGCCATTGTTCCTTCCTCCCAACCTACACAGTACGATCCTCGCCTACCACCCCAAGCCATTGAAAGATGAGAAGCAATGAACATTTTAGCGAGGTTGTTTAAAAATTGAATTTTACATACTTCAAGATGCCAGCTCCTGTCATGTTGACATTTCCTACATTAAGGTCGTTTCAAGCATGATGTAAAACCTGTTTCTCGTATATTACGATGCAAGTCTCTTGCACTGTGCTCCCACTGCTGAGTTGGTTGGTCCTGATGCTACCGTGAAGACCAATCGTTACGCATCCTTGAACATCTGGGTTACACACTTTACGAACATTTCCAGTTATGCTATGAAGTCCAAAAATCGCTATTTATGGAGAACTATTACATTTCCGTCCGCAAGAAAAACATTGACGAATCTACCAGTATATAAACAGTTACCTTGCGGCCTCCTTGTAAACATTGATGATGGAGATCTCCCGACTCAGAAGAACTGTGTAGTCCTCATATATTGCTAAAGTGTTTCACTTCACACACGTTAGTGTCATTAAATCACGTTAGTTTTGACTGATTTAATATTTGACTATCTTTTATCTCCCTTTGTTTGTTTTTTCACCCCATTACTTTTGACCATCCTTAAATCTCCCTTTGTTTTTTTCCCTGTACTTTTGACCATCTTTTATGTCCCTTTGTTTTTTTTTTGCTATAAGATTTTGCTCAATTTGAGTGTGCTGTTGTCCTGTTGTACCTAATAAAAGTGTTTAACTAAAATACATTTTCACCAGCCACTAATAATGGCATCATCCATGACTTATTATAATAATGACTTCATTTTGCTTTATGATTGTTTGAAGTTCCAGTTATTGTTCTACTAACACATGTGATTTAACTATTTGCCATTTCTCCATTGAGTACCTTAGTCCGTTGATTGCCATGTTTCCAATCCTTGCATTATTTCCGGTTACTGTTATACCGGTGTAGTCATTATTTTTATGAGGCTTACCAATTGTGCCCATACCTTGCCACCAAGTTTTGTGGTTCCATTTCCATTTGTTCCATTAATTTTATTTCATCACCCGCTTCAGTTGAAGTGTGGGATGACGGTCATTTTGTAAAATCCGCCATTTTGGGCGTCCGCCATATTTTATGGGCACCCGCCATTTTCGTTCCCAGTTTTCCTTTGCGACGTTAACTCGCTTGTCATGTTGTATTATGTTTTATAATGTATTTGAGAGATATTTGATAACAATCAACCCATAAAAGCGGTTTGCTACTTGGTTGATGATTGTTCAGTTATATTTTTGTCCATTATTAGTGCTACTAATTTATACTATGACCTCCCATGTTCTCCTATAAGTCCCTTAACTATGTCCATTAGTCCCTACTTAAGTACCTTGACTATGTCCATCAGTCCCTACCACTTACAATTACTTCTTGAAATGTTAATAGAATTGATTCATCCATCATTCCCATATATTGATTGTTGTATTCCATCCGACATGATTTCTGGTGGGATACCTGAACCCCGATATTTTTAGGGATTAACCATTTTTTTAAAGGACTAAAGTGTCTCCCTACGGGATACACTTTGGCGGCCCCCGGGCGTATGTAACAGGGTAGACTATTAAGTAGCTACAACTGTTAGCCTTATAGTAAAGTATTTTATGAATGACTAGTTAGATAAATAAACCCCTAGTCAAGAATCAATGACATCATCAATCATGACACACATGAACCCATGATGTCATCAAACCTTGTGTGATCACCATACAAGTCAGACCGGAAAACATTTAAATTAGAGAGAACTTTAAACAATGGTTGGTCATCATCACATAGAAACAATAATTTCAGACTAGAGGATTCGTAGCTAGTTAGGTTAAAGATTATTTCAACAGTCCACTAGCCCCCAAGACCAATCATTAGAAAGTTTCCGGTCTTAACTCCAATGAGAAATACTTCCTCTGGCAAGCCATAGCACCAGACAAGTATAAAGACTGATGCATCTTAGTAACCAGATACACAGACAGAGAGAGAGCTTGAGGCAGTAACTCAATGCTAGAGTCAAATCAACATAAGGCGTTCTTTAGTTTAGGTTTAGAGCAACCTGGCGCTACGACTACTAATGAACAAAAAAGCCCTTGACTCCTACGGTTTGGATAATAATATCCATCAATGAGATCCTCTACCACCCAGGATAGTTAAGTGACCCAGCACTAACTCCTGCAACGATTATATTTGTGGTTCACTCCACAGGACGTAAGTTCGATTTAGTTATAATTGAAGTCTCGAATCGAATTTTCATTTCGTTAGGATTTCCACAGAGATAACAAAACGACTACAGTATATGAGAAACTCCGCAAGCCTTTCGTCTTAGAGGCTAAAGCTGGCAGTTTTGCTTTCCCCCACCAGAAATTCTTATCTTTTTTTTTTTTTTTCCTCGCTTGAGGTCGCATATTTTTTCGTCGCATGAGGTCGCATTAGTCCCGCCCAAACCCGGCCCTGGTCAAGACCACATGTCCTAACACAAAAAGACCCAATGACATAATGTGTCACCTAGTGATCTTCTGTGTCACAAAAGAGACCTAATGACACATGAATGTCACTGTACCGGTCCCTGTGTCTAGACACATGATCCTAGCCAAAAGCCGGATCATAGGCATTGGGTTGTACAGCGTAAAATACGCTGTACCAGAAATTCTTATCGAACTGCCACTGCATCATCTTTATTTTCATCAAACGAACTGAATAAAGTACACCCTTTTATATAACTATTCGGATCCTTCAAGTAATCTGTTCTAGTGAATTTTCACTTGACTGTTTGAGTTGCCGATTATATTCAACGCTTCAAGATCAAATTTAGAATCCATCAAGGCACTTATGAGATCTACCAATTACATGGGTTGTTCCTCCCTTCTGGAATTATTATTGTGGTATTATCACGATAATCTGTCTGGAGATACAATATTAGCGATAGGTAGCATCTGGACATCAAATGAGTTCAAAGATAGTGTTTATGAGTTGTGCACAAGATGCCTGCGGAAGTCTAACGAAACGATATAAAGAGGTCACGCGTGGATATTAAATTTAATATTTTGAAACACGTGAGGGTATTTTTTGAATTTAAAGCACCCCTTCCCACGTAGTGCTGAAAAAGATTCGATTTGAATGATTTGAAGTGAGAGCCGGATTATACAATGTATATCTTTGGAAAATTAGGCGGAAACACAGCTGGAATTTTAACGGAGGAATGTGAGATATAATGTAGTGAAATCAAAGGCACAGCACACACTGCAGCACAAACGTCAGACTAGCGACACCTAAAAGCCAGAAAGAAAAAGGAGACATTGGACTTAGAAATGCCACAACTATAAGTAAAAGATCGAGTATTGGGCAACCTAGGAATTTACAAGTAAACCCGCATCTTTAATTAAAGACTGGAAACTTAGGAATTTGATCACCAGTCATAGAGAAATTAAAGAAACGTTTTCCAAGGCCAGTGATTTTGCAGAAGACCCGCCATCACAGGAAATAACTCTAATTTCCAGACCTAATTGATTTTGAAGCATCTAATACAGAGCTGTGTCCAGTCTACATATATGCAAGGAGATTGTTTATTCCCAAAATTTTGGGGTAAGTGTAAACAATTTGTTTACAAGTAAATTTCACAGGTTTCTTGCTAAGTGGTTATATATATGAGGCTGGCAACCCCAACATATGAAAACATTATATGCATGAACCACTACTGCAAGAACTGCTGATTGTTTCTGACTAGTCGTGCGGAAACGCGACAGCATAGGTGACCCCAGGACTCCGACTGGAGCAGTAATGAGTGATGATTACATCATGTGTGCCTCAAGTGTAGCATATCAAATTTGAGATGTATGTAATTCGTTAATGTTAGTTCATGCACAAATCACATTCTCACTGTCATGACACATTTTACCCGTTAATCCTCAGAGTAATATTGGTGAATTTTAACCATCTTCCTGGAGTTACGTTTTGCGTGCTCGAGAATTAAATTCTTCTGATAGTTTAACATTGTGGGCGGACAACGGGAACGTGAGCCTGTTAGAGGGCTCCAAACAAATGTACTTAGCAGAAGACATTTGTTTTTCTATTTTTCTAAAGTTCGTGGTTACAAGCCATCAGATGATTTGTGGTACTAACGCCGCTAGTGTGAAAGAAAAGCATCCACCCTAACCGCATACAGTGGAAGAGAGTGTAAAGAAGGCTTGCGTCATCACAGAATTGATGAACCACAGCTGTAGGACTCAGCCAGCGTTAAGTTTCTTGTAAAATAGGCAAAATCAACGACTTTTGATAAATTCTCACCTACGTCTCCGTGACGAAAACCTTTATCTAAATTTCACCAATCTTTCCATACTTATATTAACTGTTAAAGACTAATTCCTTATTAAAATTGTTATATGTTGTTTTAAAATTAAGCAATCATAATCGCTTCAGTTTTTTATATGAATGAAAGCAAACGTATGAGCCAGAATATTTTATATATATATATATATATATATATATATATATATATATATATATATATATATATATATATATATATATATATATATATATATATATATATATATATATATATATATATATATATATATATATATATATATATATATATATATATATATATATATATATATATATATATATATATATATATATATATATATATATATATATATATACCTAGACATATATTTACCTCTAAAGCGTGCTATTACTTATAAGAGGGATTTCGTTGGATTTTACCAACTGGGGGCTTGAACGGGCTAAACCATTCCTTAAATCCGTCACAAAAGGCGACGGACCAGAAATAATGCGTTAACAATTGTTCAGCCCAATGCAACATGGTTCGTGACTTCTGGAAATATCTTATGAACGCTCGCTTAAGGGGAGGCAATCCGTGACATTCTTCTCTTCATCATGTCTCGTTTTTAGTTCCCTCCTTCCGTCTTGTGATGTCTTCCTATCTCTGCATCCTCCTTACCTCTGTGACATTTCGCATCTACCCTTGATTCTCAACGTCTCCGAATTTACATCGTCCTCTGACTTCTCAAATTCTTTCTTTTCCAGATCTCAATGTTTCCACTTATCCCCTAAATTACATCATTTTTCTCCCTTTGGAAAACCCCGTCACTCAACGTATTTAAAAACTCTTTATGCTTGGTGAGGTGTGACGTCATCCTATTCTTCACTAGAATTTGGTCACCTCTATTCTGACATATCATTGACTTATTTCACTATGTCGTACTTCTTCTAATGTTTGTTTATGCTTCGCATCTTCTTCGGTATTTTTAATATTCCTTGAATTTCTCTCAACTTCTCTGTCTCGACTTCTGGATCTCTCTCACCTTCGATCCCTATAACTTCACTTAGTCTCTCTATGCTACCGGGTCAGATTTTCCTGGATCCCTGCTACTTCGTCTTCTGCTCTCGTTTCTCCTATCCTCATCTCTTCATCTGCTCTTACTTCTATGAATTCCCCTTGCCTCCTTGTTTATTGTAGTATTCACCTTCTCTCGCTTCTTGTATCTTCTCTTTTTGTGTCCGTGACTATCGTCACTGTCCTCCTTAGAAGACACGCAATCTGAGTAACTCGACACAAAAAGCTCTCCTGATTCCTCTGGAATCCACCTGCGTACTCTCCTATACTCTATATTGTTCACTCTCTGTAGACTGTTCTGCCTCGACGGTCTAATTTATTTATCTACCTCATTCTATCGGTCCCTCAATTTAGGGCGCATCTCTAAATGTGCTGTATTCCTCAACTTTGACGATGACATGTCGTCATCGGGTGACGAACAGTTTCTCTTCTGTGCTCGTCGTATCTCTTAGCAACGAAACTGTTTTAGCCTTGGTGTCCCCCACGTGTTTAGTTATCAAACATTAAAATAACTGAATTCAATTATCCACAAAACACGAGGTATACCATGCCGTGACACAGCCGCCATGTTTCTGTAAAGCTAATTTCATCATCGTGTCTGTCAGGAACCAATTTACTGTGGATAACACTCCACTGGTTCCACCACTGCAATGTGGATTTATGATAATAAATAAGGCTCGTTCTTTCCAGGATACAACAACACCACAATGGCTGATAAAAGAAATAACACCCTTAACAGGAACTTCCCTTTAATAGTATGCACAATACAATAAGGCCTCACACGGCCAACAAACTAATCAAATACAATAATGAAATACCATAGTAACTTGCCTTAGCAGCTTAATCTATCAGAATCATACATGACAGTACGACTTCTACTGAAAAAACACTGCAATGACTATCGCTCACCTGAGCGACAAAACTGTAATACTGATACACTTAAATCATTGACCACTTATTACACTACGGCCTGTAGAAATACCAACTAGACACTACATTGCTCTAGAATTATAACGTAATTATCCACAAGAACCGAAATATGGCAAGCACTCAGATAATAGTCCAGAACCTGAACTACACAGCAAAGTTGCTGACAAAAGGGAAATCCGTCCGTCCTGGACCAAGGCTAGATTCTGACTGACCAAATTTGCGCCTAATTTCCCGGCTTCCGGTATTCACATGACCCACCGGTTTGGCTCACCTCGGCATCGCCCTGCTGGCTTTTCGCCGAACGCAGTACATACGATGCATTGCGAAATGGCGCTGTGACATCCACCCCCTCCCCCTGAAGAAAGAAAACGAAGTTTTATTACCTCGGAGGAGGCTTCGCCCGACCCCCTTAGGAGTCCGGACATCCATATGCCACTACCAGCATTTCCTCCTCTGAATAGGGAGTGCCATAGTTCTCCACTACTATTGTCATTACTGCATTCTCCATCCATTCAAAATAAAACACAACATGAGTATGAAGTAAGTTACCCAAGGTTACCCAGTCGTGAAAAATGACAACGACTGTCCTCCCCTAGTCAATCATAACACAGTGCGCTGTACACTAATAGTAACTCTTACATAGTCACACAGTACAGTTGATATTCTCCTAGCATAAATAGTTATTTGTCACAAGGTTTAGACATACACCAAATTGCCTTTATGGCGCCATAATCTATGAAATTCATAAGCATAGCATAGTATAACATAAACATGATCTTTAAAGTACACAAAACATCTCTAACGTGGTTGCAATTAATTGCTACCCACTATCACATGTAAACCCTTCACCACAGCCCGCTCGTGTCCTTCCCAAAACATTATCATCTTCACAGAACGTCTGCTACTACATTGTAAAGCTGTACAGACCAACTTATATTTTCTCAGAATAGTACTGGTGGCGTGGGAAATACTCTACCGTTCGGTTCGCGTTAACCGACACAACCTATTGAACGCGAACCCGATACCTATCCCTTGCTATTGCTTGACTATCAGCAGGTGGTTATGAAGCAACGACATGTGCTTCCACCTGACTGCATCACGCGCACGCCATTTATTCCCGAATGAAACTCTCGCTATATTCGGACTATCTCGCAATGACACGACTTCTACGAACTTTACTGGTCCGACTGCATTAAACACTCGTCTGAGTGTGCGCCAGCTAGCACTCGATGGGATATTGCGGACCCATACCTTGCGGTCACTAGCTATCAGTTCCTCAGATATGCCTTTACTGTTCCTATTCATGTCCCTTGGCATCGGACTTTGAGTAATTATGGGCGGCTGCTGCGAACCTCGTCTCAGATGTACTTTCTTCTCAGATGGTGATCCCTCGACCACCTGATCGTCCGCCTCGGGACTATTGTGTTGCTGAGCCTATGCTTCAGCATTCCCGAGGCGTTATGCACTCCACGTACATTGCCGACGATCAAATCCGCGACTGGGTTATCGAGGACAAACGCGTTCACTCTACCTGTTATGAACGGGGTGTCCACATTAATACACGCCTGGAGGTAAGACTCAACTTTGACCCCAAACGTAGTACACTTCACAGTTCTGTCTGTAAGGCAGGATTCTTCGATGCACGAACGACGGAAATTAACTGTGGTGCACCCAGTGTCCCTCAATACCGAGACTGGTTTCCTCTCCACCACATCCTTGTGGAGTGCCACCTTGCCAGTCTAGTGGACCGCCGAAAGACATGGTACCACATGCCCGCAGTGTAGCATAATATTCTCGTTCGCATGGAACAGAGGTCGACACCCCACACAGTCCTCGCTGTTAACCGTGTCCAACACAAACGCAGAATTCGCATGTTCAATTTGGGTAGTACACACGTCAGCATAATGGCTCCTTCCATTACAATTGGAACATCTGCGTTCCCTTTTTGACTCATCGCGTGGACTATTGCTGGGAATGCTAGCTGGTGAAGACCGAGCATGGGAGTCGGATGATCGGTTATCAGCAGACCCATTCCTCCGCTTGGACTGTTTTGTTTTATAGAAAAACCTATCTTCGTCCCGAGACTCCTCAAAGCGTACCTGCTTTTGCGTTTGGCACTCTCCTCCGTCGCTATCACTTTTCCATTGTCGGTTGTGCCAATTTGACCGACCTTTCCGATGAGATCAGAAGTTACCATAACTCCCTCTGCATGGTTGATAGCGACGGGAGGGCCTATCGTCCTTCTGCTTTTGGCACCTGTCTGCACCGCCTGACAGCTTTTGCCATGGTTGTCGCTGGACTTCGCCGACACCTGCAACTAAGGCGTCAGACAGACCAGACCGATGTTTGTGTTTGCCAGGATTGGCCAGCACATAATGGTGCCCCAATTGGGCCATAGAATCAATATCCTTAGGTTGTCGTTCCTGAAAAAAATGCTACCAACTCAGTGGAACACTGAGCATTAGGTCGACAAGGCAGTTATAGTCATTTGAAATTCCTTCCAACTAGATCCATCTATTCAGCAGAAGCTTGATCTTCGAGATGAAGTCCTCGAAGTCCTGGTCTGCACTTGGCATCGTGTTGCTAAACCGCGTCCGGTACCGTCAGCAGTCAAACGGAACTTCCGGAGCAACCGTTTCTTTACCTTGTCATAATCCGGCCGCTCGTCCAACGGTAGGCTATAAAAAGTCTCTATCGCCGGCCCCACTAGCAATGTGGATAACAGAGATGACCACTCCTCTCTGTTAGCCTTCCAGGCCACGCTTTCGGCCTCGAACCTTTCAAGGAAGAAATCTAAGCTATCGATTTTGTCGTTAAAATTTGGCAGACGCAGCCTAAAGGGACGATGATACTCCCTCGGAGTCGAGTTCCGACCACTCGCACCCACTTCTAATCTCTTCATATGTATTTCCTTATCAATCTTTTTCTTTTCCAGAGCTATTCTCATTCTCTCCTTCTCTAATTCTAACTCTCTATCCTCTTTCATCTTTTTTTCCTGTAATTCTCGTTCCATCTTCTTTTCTTGAAATTCAAACTTTCTATCCTCTTTCATCTTTTTTTCCTGTAATTCTCGTTCCATCTTCTTTTCTTGAAATTCTAACTCTGCCTTCTTGAGTTCTCGTTCCTCGGCACGTAAATCTCTTAAGGCATCCTGATTCTCTTTTGAGTGGAATTCTGTCTTGGCATAATCCGTTAGTTCTTTCCCAGTGTACCCACATTCTTTGCATATCCGAATGAAACCCTCTAATTCCATGATTTACACTCACAATACTCAATACTATCTATGACTCTGCTTCTTTTGATATAGATTCACTCTATGCAACTACTCAAGAACATGTACCATAAACCCCCTCACATATATCAACAGATACCTCTCTGCTTACAAAGTATGCAGTAATGATGAATAAATAGCACTAGCACTGCTCAAAGTACAAACATATGAATGTAAATGTAATCCACTTCACACCTCACTGTATATATATAATCCATTTCACCCCTCAATTAACCTCTTTGCTATTGTCTCCTTACTCTCTAGGTTTTAGTCCTTCCGACCACTTAGTCTCTGTGATGCAACTGAAAAGACCTTACTATAGTCGAAAGTTGTATTTCCCTAGCTGATAATACCTCTTGGTGCTATACCACCTCACAACTGTAAGGTTGTGACACCGCCACAAGATTGAAAAATAAATCAGCTTCTACATTACAGTATCTCACTAGCACTCACCCTGGTGCTGCACTCTGATAGTATTTCAGTTCTTTATATTCTATCTATTATGTTTACAATTGGCAAAAATGAAAACTCCACAGATGAAAAGACACACACTAAACGCAACGATAACTAACAGTCACGGTGAATAAGACGACAGACAAAGTTGAGCAGAGATAGACTGATATATACAATGCGTGACTGACAACGAACGAAAACAAGAGATACCTGTTAACGTATTTACAAGATTGCAAGAAAGAACGAGAGATCACACCACTTAAACACAACAATAGAATTACTCTACCTAGGCATTATTTTTGATCGCCGTCTGACTTGGAAAAAACAGGTTGACAGAAATCGAATGAGAGCAAGACAAAGAATGGCAATTATGAAAAAACATGCTGGAACAACTTGGGGTGCAGATGAGAAAGTGCTTAAGACGTTGTACACAGGGAGAGTGAGGCCAGTTCTTGAATATGGCATGGCAGCATGGGCAACAGCAGCTAAGACAAACTTCGATAAAATTAGCAGACTCCAAAATCAAGCAATGAGAATTATAACGGGAGGCATGAAGTCAACACCTATAAAAGAACTCAAAAACATTACTTGCCTCCAGCCAATGACAGATAGAAGAGACTGCAGGGCTCAGCAACAGGCCGAAAAATTCAAAAGACTAACAGACCACTCAATGTGCCATAGAATAAATGCTCTTAGAAGGCAAAGACTCAAACGAAGTAATTTTGTAGAATCAACCAAACACAAATAAGAGCAGTATCCATAGATGAAATATCCACTGTAAAACCCATCTACACTGCACACAAGCTTCCAGTTTGGAAACAAAATCGTTTCCCTAAAATGATAGAAAGCATTCCTGGAATTGAAAGTAAAAAGAGCCAAACTGCAACAGATAGAAAATCCATAGCGACAAAATACATAGAGAAACATTATCCACGCAACAACTGGACCCATGCATACACAGATGGATCAGCAACAAATGCAACAGAAAATGGAGGTGGGGGTGTCTTTCTGACCTTAAGCACTGGTGCAGAAAAAAGACTGTCTGTGGCGACAGGACGATTCTCCAGCAACTTCAGAGCAGAGGCAGAGGCCTTGAAACTGCAGCAGAGGTTATATTGACCGAAGAAACGGCAGCGAGACAAGTTGCTTTCTTTACTGATGCACAGTCAGTAATTGCAACGTTGAAAAGACAAAATAATACAGACCTGGATGATCTCAGAGTAGTGCTCCACAAACGTTGTCAACGATTCAAAAGTGTTGTGATCCAGTGGATCCCGTCTCATTGTAACATCACCGGCAATGAAGAGGCTGACAGAATGGCAAAAGAAGGTTCACATCTACCTCAGCCTGATGCAAGCATAACTTTTGAGGAGGCAAAGAGTTTTATCAGAATCAGTTACAGAAACAAATGGAATGTAGAACATCAGGGCACACACAGAATGATGCTTACTACCAACTCCACAGAAGAGAACAAGTGGTAATCTTCAGACTCTACACTGGCCAAAACAGATTGAGATACCATCTATTCAACAAGCTAAAGATAGGAACTACCGATCAGTGTAACTGTGGCACTGATAAAATGACTGCTGAACATCTGCTTCAAAGTTGCCCCTTTATATGTGGTACAGAGAAAGTGCATATGGCCGACGCCAGCTCCTTTCGTGGAAAAGCTTTTTCGTGGATTCAAATAGCCTCAAACTGACTACTGCTTTCTTTGAGAACATTCAAGTGGACGTCTGAGAGTGTACGAAGAAGAAGAAGAATTACTGAATGTACAAGACAACGTAAATACAAACTCCACCAGCACCGCCTCACGAATACTGAGCTTGAAACGTTAAGTATGTCAGTCGAAGGAAAACCTTCTGCCTGACTCTATCACTAAACATACACAGCCACACCCTAGAAGAAATCAGTCTAATCCAATCTTTTCCCACAAGTAAGAAAAGAAAGAATTACACTCGCCACCCGTCCACCCTTGAACTCACAAATATAACACTTAACACAGCAGACTACAACAACAACTACACTTAACAATGAAGTGCTGAGAGCAATCACTTTAACTAGCCACTAACTAAATCATACCAATCAAAATGGACTAAATTACATTTAAACAATAATAACACTATAACATATCAATAGATTTACAATGTATATAATACTAACGAAACCACGTGAAAGGAAATTAGAGTGACAGATCCCACATAACTAACTAACACCATATAAAGACACAGCCTAAGTTTCTACAAAGAAAGCGAGGAAAAAGAACGCAACACAAGGAAGGAAAGACAACAAAACAAATAAGAATACCTCAGAAACAGACGTAGACACAGAATAATGCTTATCGCTTTATGCTAACCTAACACGACCCCAACAGAAATGTCCCACTAATCTAAAAGACCCGACTGTACGATAAATTGTACCAGATGGATAGACAGAAAAGAACATTTTGAAGGAAGAAAACAGAATTTAAAGGAAAAAAGAAAAAAACATAAATACAACAGATCATACTCAGATATTCAAACAATAACTTAACTGACGATCCAGCGATGCTCCTCTACGTAGCTTCTCAGACACCGATGATGGTAGATGAACACAGCACGAACTAAACTTCACCCACAGTAAACATCCAAAACAATGTTCTTCACGGTGTTACCACAGTACTGACCACAACAAGAATAACGACCGTATCCGTAATAATGTCCAGATAACAAGACTTCTTCACACGTCTATGTGCCAGATAATAACAATTATGACCTTTGGCACAGTTCACTTCAGGAACCAAGCAGTCTTCACTCTTCAGCACAGTGTATTCTAGGAATCCTCAGAGCAGCAGGCTTCGGTAACTGGCATACCTTCAAGCGGTACTAGGGCCACGAAAGGGGCATGGGTATGCTCTCACTGGAACGGCACATTGGTAGGGCATGAAAACGACAGAACTTGGCAGGAACCCCGTAAGGTAATGTTCGCCAAGTAGGTAGAGCAGTACGAGCGATGGCACTAGTGCAGGTTGGCTACATGTACAACGATGGTTGAGTTGATCTAGACCATAATCCAGATACGAGGAGTTGCACACACCCTTAGATGCCACCACCACTATTGACACTACCACTACCAGCAACTATTGACGAACTATTCTCTTCTGACGACACCACAGTCAGTCACCAGAGACCAACTACTACCAACAATACTATTGACACTACCGATACCACCAAATATTGACGAACTATTCTCTTCTGACAACACCACAGTCAGTCACCAGAGCCCAAGATTTAATCTCCTCTACCGACACACACAGTCAGGCACCAGAGCACCAAATACTACAAACACCATAAGAAATACTGATATCCTTTATCGCTCATGGACCAACTGTAGACACCTGTCACAACTAACCTCCGCTGCTCCATCTGGATCACTACCTTCACTAAGCTACAAAGTGTGCCTTGTAATATATCAAACTGTGAACCTAGACGCCAGCTGCACTTTACTTTACAACTTGTGACACTCCTTCTATGAATAATCGAACAACCTAGCACAAAAGTGAACTTTCCAAAGCCACATTGGAATAACCATAAATGTCAAATTTCAGCTTTATTGACTAAGCTACTCTTTCACTGTGCCCTATATCCAAACAAGGTCACGTACCGCGGCAGGTCGACACCTGGACGAACACAGCTCACTGCTACTGTTTATCAACAAGACCAGAACACACTACCGAGAAAACAATGGCTGACATAAGAAATAACACCCTTAACAGGAACTTCCCTTTAATACTATGCACAATACAATAAGGCCTCACACGGCCAACAAAGGCATCAAATACAATAATGAAGTAACATAGTAACTTGCCTTAGCAGCTTAATCTATCAGAATCATACATGACAGTACGACTTCCACTGAAAAACACTGCAATGACTATCGCTCACCTGAACGACAAAACTGTAATACTGATACACTCAAATCATTGACCACTTATTACACTACGGCCTGTAGAAATACCAACTAGACACTAAATTATTCTAGAATTATAACGTAATTATCCACAAGAACCGAAATATGGCAAGCACTCAGATAATAGTCCAGAGCCTGAATTACACAGCAAAGTTGCTGACAAAAGGGAAATCCGTCGGTCCTGGACCAAGGCTAGATTCTGACTGACCAAATTTGCGCCTGATTTCCCGGCTTCCGGTAGTCACATGACCCACGTGTTCGGCTCACCTTGGCATCGCCCGGCTGGCTTTTCTCCGAACGCAGTACATACGATGCATTGCGAAAAAGCGCTGTGACAGTTTCAGTACTTATTAATTTATAACGTTTTAATGAAATAAAATCTCCTAGTAGAAATCTTATAGTAAAATTAGAGGAAGCTAATTTATCAGATACTAGACTCGCACCACGCTGAAATTTTATTTCGAAGCCACAGAAAATAAATGTTAGCATCAATAGAAATTAATTTTAAAATGTATTGTATCAAACGTCATCTGTCCCCATGGCATTGCAGACTACTTTTGCCGACTCTACTTGCTATGTTCGATGTCTAACTCCTTCTGCTACAATCAGAATTAAATTTAAAATTAAAATATTTTAAACACAGGCTTTTAATGCACTAAAAATCCAAAAAAAAAAATTCATGGAGTTTACAGCTTGCATTAAAAATGTAACATCAAACAGACAAAAAACCTGGGGCGCTGATTCTATATGAAATTAACTTCTGCTTTATACTTCATTAGACGCCTATGGATAAAATATATGATGTGCGCTTTTGCGCCCCGGACTATTTTTCAGTTTGATGTTACATTTTTACTGCAAGCTATAAACTCCTTGCACAATTATTTTTGGGTCTTAAGTGCATTAAAAGCTTGTGTTTATAATTTTTATTTTTTTTTATTTTTAATTTTTGTTGTTTTTAAATTTAAGTCCAATGTAATCGATCCGCTAATGACATTATCAGTTTGCGATAAACGAGTCCACAGCACAGGGGATGGACTTCATTATTCAGTATATTACACGGAAAGTTAATATTTTTTTAAATATATTTTTGATAAGAGTTGTAAATTTTCCTATTTGTCAGTTGTGTGTAAAATGTCTGGGAGTGGGGGGGGATGAAGTTTCAAGAGACAAAATATTGTTTGAAAGAATACACCTA
The DNA here is from genome assembly GCA_024509875.1 of Oreohelix idahoensis. Taxonomy (NCBI): domain Eukaryota; kingdom Metazoa; phylum Mollusca; class Gastropoda; order Stylommatophora; family Oreohelicidae; genus Oreohelix; species Oreohelix idahoensis. The sequence continues at coordinate 200,261 of JAMPIV010004740.1, forward strand.
GATTATCTGCAGTTATCGCCCATTTTAGTGATGTTTTTTATACCCAAATAAAAAAACTAATATTGATTTCAATTTTATTAATGTTACGACTGATTATTGTATTGTCATTGGGAATACCCAACTATGCCAATTTTCAGAGCTATTGCTCACCTGGAAGTGATAATAAAATCGATTGCAAGATTTGGAGGTGACGACAGGTGACATACGTTGCGAGTTAAAGAAAAGCCTGTTAAAAAGACTGATTCTCGCCAGCAGGTAAGGCTGTCAGTGACATTTTTTAGCATCTTCCCATCACAACATATTATATTATTCCCAATTATTCTTTGCACTCCTCTAAAACTTAATTCTTTGTCAATTTGGAAAGTCAGTTGACAGTACATACTCTGCGTCTAAGAAACTTTAGTAAGTGATTTGTACCAGTAATTATGTAGAGGTGGCTATCACAATACCATCTGAGGCGGCAGTTTATGAATCTCTTAAAAGCTTTGTGGCCTTTGTTATTTTGTTATTGCTATACTTTTCACGCTACACCGTAGCTCATAATTTCTGCACGAAATTCGGGCGGTTGATGTTCTTATTTCTTTAGAAGTATCTCATTTTGTACCACCACATTTTTCTATGAGTTTTTCACTTGCCAATTTAGTGCTGCTGAGTTTTATGATTTTGCCTCTTTTGGTAGCATATTTTGTTTCTTGTTTTTACTTACTTACTTACTTAGTCGTTCCTCTTCTACATCGAGGTGTAGAGTTTTGGAAGAGAGAACGCCAGACTATCCTCCTGGCCGGGTTCAATTCTAGTCCTCGGTCCTTCAAAGATTGTCCAAAGTTGTCCTCCCAGCGGACTCTGGGTCTTCCTGGGGGTCTGGATTACTGGCTCTTTGTTTCCCATGCTTGTCGTGGTAGCCGATCTTCTCCCATCCTGCCGACATGGCCAAACCATCTTAGTTGGGACTGTTCTACTTGGTCTGTAGGGGGTGGCCTTTTAGGCCTTGACGTATCGTCTGGTTGCGTACCATGTCTCTTCTTGTTACTTCAACCACCTTCCTCAGATACCTCATTTCTGAGGTTTGGATCTGGCTTTTGTGGGTTGTAGTCATTGCCCATGACGCGCATCCATATGTCAAGAATGGGACATAGGTGGAGGGGTGTACAGCCATCTTCGTGTTCCTACCTACCTCTCTCTTGCTGAGGAATCGTCGATTTATGGCCTGGAAAAGTCCACCAGCTGATACTTTTTAAGGGGCCAACTCTTCTTTGATGCCTCCCTTTCGGTCTATAATAGCTCTGAGGTATTTAAAGTGGTCGACCTACTCAAGGACCTGTTCTCCCAGCTTAATCTGATGTCTTCTTTCTTCTCGTGATATCACCATGGATTTTGTTTTAGAGCTGCTTATGACCATCCCTCTCTTCTCCAGCTCTTCCTTCCAGACTTGCAGGTTGGATTGAGATGTGCCTCTGATTTAGCAATCAGGGCAACATCATCAGCAAATGCCAGCTCTGAAATATAGACCTGTCTCATCTTCCAGTACCCCACTGAATACTTTCTTGTTCTCTCCTTACATGCCTTGATGACATCGTCCATAAGGAGTATGAAGAGGTAAGGTGATATGATATCACCTTGTCTTACACCAGTGGTGGTCCTGAACTCTTCTGATTTATGGTTTTGCTGTCCTCACATAATTTCTGCAAGACTTGTAGAAGCTCTGTATAGCATGAATCAGAGGTGCTGGAATATTCTTCCTTGCCAAACAGTCCCAAAGTTTGCTCCAGGGACCCTGTCAAACGCCTTTTCCAGATCTATGAAACAAAGATGGATCTCACTCTTATACTCAAGGGCCTTTTCACTCAGCTGTCTGAGTGTGAAGATTAGGTCTTGAGTACTTCGGTTTGCTCGGAATCCGCACTGGACCTCATCCAATTGTGGCTCAGCTAGGCGTCGGAGTCTCTGCTCTAGGATTCTAGAGTAGATTTTACCAGGGACACTGAGAAGGGATATGCCTCTATGGTTTCCACATTGTCGATTGTCACCTTTTTTGAAAATTGGTGTTATGATGGCAATCTCCCAATCCTTTGGTATGGTCTTGTTGCACCATGCTGCCTGTAGGACCCTTAAGAGTAATAGGTCGCCTGATGCTCCCATGTACTTAACCATTTCTGGTGTTATACATCATGCCCTGCTGCTTTGCCCATCTTGATTTTCTCCAGTGCTGCCTTCAGTTCTTCCATCTTTATGTCATCTTCACCATCATTGGTTTTCTCTTCTGTGCCAGTGGTTATCATTTCTCATGCTCACCATCCAGGAGTTCTAAGAAATATTCTTTCCATTTTTCCATTACTTCCTTCGGAGCAGTAAGCAATTTGCCTTGCTTGTCCTTTATAAATTTGAGAGGGCATTGTTTTTTCCTTTCCTCATGTTCTTTAGGGTCTTATAGAACAATTTCTGGTTTTCTTGTGCATCTTTTTCTAGCTTTTCTCCAAATTCTTCCCAGGACTTCTGTTTTGCTGCTAGCACTTTGTTCTTTGCTTCTGTTCTGAGTGTCACATATTCTCTATATTTTTCCATTTGTCCTGTTGTGTTTTTAGCTCCTAAGTATTGTTTCCATGCCATTTTCTTCTCTCTTATTTTCTCTTTGACTTCCTCTGTCCACCAAGGTGTCCTCTTTCTCTTGTTCCCAAGTCGGACTTCACCGCATGCTTCTGCAGCAGCTGTCTTTATGAATATCCTTGAATTTATTCCAGAGGGTTTCCAAGTCATCAGGTTGTTCTTCTGTGTTTCTCACCGCTGTAGCAATAAGCCCCTGATATCTGGTCTTAATTTCTGGCTCTCTCAGCTTGTAGGTCCTAATGCTCATTTCTCCTGCTCGTTTACTTGGTTTTTTGCGTGATGTTGGGCAGTTCCTAGGCTGAGCAACTCTTTCAGTTGTTCTTTTGATTGTTAGCAGGTAGTGATCACTTCCAATCTCTGGCCCCCTCCAGACTCTTGCATCTCGGACATATTTGAATGAGCTTCTCCGAACAATGGCATAGTCGATCACTGACTTCTCATTCTTGGTTGGTTCACATCTAGTGTATGCATGTATGCGCTTATGGGGGAACTTTGTGTTTGTAATGATCAGATTCTGCTCACTGCAGAATCTAAGGAGTCGCTTTCCATTGTCATTGAGAGTATCTTCTCCATATCTTCCGATAACTCCACCCCATCTAGCATGGTCATTTCCAACTCTGGCATTAAAATCTCCGAGCATGATAACTTCATCTAGGCAGTCATCCACTGTCCTATGAAGCAGCTCGAAGAATTCCTCCTTGACCTCTGCTCTCATCATCCTCATTTGCTTAAGTTGTAATACAAACCATAATATGCGCTCACGAGACCAAGTCCATCCCTTGATACTAATCTTTTTGGTTTTTTGGCCACAATTGCTATCCCAACGCCCCCTCCTTTAAGCGCTTTTCAGATGTTGGTATCACCAATGGAGAGCATGCGTTTTTGTCCATCGTGATCCATGAACACCTTGTACCCAATTATTCCATGTTTCTGGTTATCAGCCAGTGATTTTCTAGTTTTTGCTTTTCGCGCATCTCTTCTCCACCAGTCTCCTCATCTTTCCCACTTATACTTCTTGTTTGTTCCAAGTGCCATTAAGTGAACCCCACACCCCCCCCCCCCACGGCCCCCCAAGGCCGCATCCCGTTTCAGTTTTCGTCGCCATTTATAAATCACTCCGTTTTTTTATTTTTTTTTTTGTAGTTCCGTGTAATCATGATTTGAAAGCAAACAGTGATTGGGCCTGTTTGTGCCGTTGCATGGTAGGAGGGGGCTGCCTCCTTAAACGGCCCGATCCATCAAGGCCGCCCTCCTCCCTTTATAACAGCCGGGCTAGGAACTTCATGCCTAGGCTTAGTTTTTTTAACGAATCATAAAAGCCATAAATGGCAATAAAAGCTTTAAAAGGTATCTAATTATTTGATTTTAATTGCATTATTTACTTTAATACTTTTACACATGCTTGATATAAAAAATGCTAGACATGAGTTGATAGTCATCCGTGAGAGTCAAGAAATGTTTCTATGTTGTCTTTTGTGATTTCCAAACTTAGGAAATTCCTGTCCGCCCTCTGGATGATTATCACCTAGCTTTTTTTTGGAACTCTTTAACCTACGTGGCAAGGCCAAAGCCATGTAAAACCACCGAATGTAGCTCCACTTGATGTCCAGGAAGCAAACAACTAAGCAGTCCAAATAATCTTGTTCCAGTAGTGGTGAGTTTTTTTTTTTTTTTTTTTTTTGCTGTAGCTACTTGTTTACACAATGACGTTGCCCAGCGCCTAAATTTGAGAGAAGTCTCATAACCCCCGCCTTTGTACCCCCACATTTCGTGTGTGTGCAGTAGGTCTATTCTTGTCTTTGTCTCACTCACAGACCTCCGCTGAGGAAACTACACGGGTCCCCATCCAGCAAGCTGCATGGTCCCTTAATCTTCTACTACCCGTCGCCTCGTTTTCAACTTCTTTCAGAAATAACAGTTCAGGTCCTCAGGGAACCCCTGTCATAATAGTAATAACTAATATGCGAACAGTGCTCATGTGTACATAGAGTGATTAGAGTGTAAATATAATAATACAATATAACAATTGAAGTTGAAAGGCCTAGCTGAGTAAAGATCCATTTTTTTTTTCCAGTGGATCTGTTTAGTTTAGAGCCAACATTTTAATCTACACTTGTTGTGCAGTCCCCCCCGCGCCCCCCCCCCTTTCCTACAACGTATATCAACCCGTATACATTATCTATTTGAAAAGAATATAAATTAAGTTTTTTAGATATTTTTACTTCGAATGTTAGTAATTTTAAAAACAAAGGTATCGTGTAATAAATTTACAATACATTTTTTCGCTTAAATGCATGATTTTAACCTTCGTAAGATTGTTTTATTTTTTTGTAACAACCCATTTAATACTGACGGGCATTCGGTGGAAGAAGTGGGCAGAATATGAACCAGTGCATCCTTTTCAACCACTCATGCCTATTCAATTGAAAAACTTATATCATTATAAGGATTTTAGTATTTCGGTTCATGACCCCCCCCCCCCCCCAATAATGGACCTTTATTTTTTTAATTCAATTGCGAATGTTTTTCCTGGTAGTGGTCACTTGTTAATTGGTATCTATAAACGTTGTATTTTCGACGTTTTTGATAACGTGCATTAATCCAACACGATTAAACGGTCGATCAAATTAAACTGGGTATATCCTCAACGATGAATCTAACGTTCCTGTTGAACAACTCAGCCATCTTTCCTTATCTAAGGTATTTGATTATAAAAGAGATATGTATAGAACTGGTTGGTAGCATAGAGTCGTGAGACCAATGATCAATAATTATGCATGTTTTTTTGCCATGTCCCTGGATAATTGCAAAGGTTCTACCAACGAAAAAACGGGAAACCAAGATTGCTAGGGAACTAGACCTCCAACGAAGACCCAGATTTTCGTCTGGAGAACATTAGGCATCTCTGAAAGAAGGTAAACGTTTATTTAAACGAAGACTAGATAGAACCACCAGGAGGAAAAACAGCGATAAGATAGTACGGCGGCCTCTCTATGGCACAATTCAACCTCTACACTTCAGGTAAAGATGAACTACTACTAAATACGTTAGATACGCCAACGTAATGTGACATTATCTAAGCTAAACTGAAAGAATTTAAACAGTTGCTAACCATTAAATGGGAACGAATATTTTTACTAATCAAGTTGATTTGAAAATAGGTTAAACACAAAGTCATTGCAATTTTTATGTAAATTTAAATAATAAGAGAACTATGCAAGGAAAGATATATTACTCTCGAAGTGAATACATAATAAAGAAGAAATTTCTTATAACATCTAGCCACTGATTTTTCACAGCGTATTAATTAAGTGCTTATCTAGTATACATTCCTGAAAGGACAGGCCAGTGGATCCATAAATCTTGCTTTTCCTATGAGCTATCCTTAGTGGACCTTTGATCCACCACAGCAGCATAATCCCAGCAGTGATGACCTCACACCAAGCAATCACATCCTTCTCGTAACTCCGTAAATTGTTATACCCAAGCAATATGTTTAATCATCCTCCATATAATGCAAATCCCTTCATCATAACAGACTGTGGGAATGCGTCCCTTAGTGATAGTCATTCACTGCTTTTTCTACTTTCCTTTCGCCGGTGTTCTTTTTCTTCTTTTGCCTTTATAGGTAAGATTCTTTCACTCAAATCTGGAGTTAGCGTCCGTAGGGAGCATCGCCACTTGTGCTATAAGCACTTCAACCGTACACATAGGAATTCCTTGAATTATCATCCCTTCCGTCAGGCTCCTCTTGTACACAACGTTGATTCTTGCCTGCTTCCGCACTCTCTGCTGGTTCTTTTGCCATCTGTCATTGTTCCCGTAAAGTTTATGTCTGTTAGGATTTTGTACCATCCCCATGGCGGTGTTCAATAGCCAAGCCGATCGTAGTCTGCCTTCTAAGCTTATAGTACATGCTTTGAAGGACACAACTGACAGCACCTCAGACATTTTGTTCCACGAGTCCTTCCACGAATAGCCCAGAATGTGGCTTAAACAGACTAGATGGAAATGTAGCTTCTTTCTTCTTAGAAATTAGTTGTCCATATCTCCTGCCGAGTAAAGATAAGTGTGGCTTGGTGACACTGAACATTTGATGAATAGCCGCATTTTTGTGTTCTTCGACTAATAGATTCAAACCCCAAGCAGCAACTTTACGTATTAGTGTCTGGCACGATATGCCTCAGTTACAGTTCGCCATATTCTTTTATTTTTTCTCCTCTCGACTATTGCTGAAATGGAATAATAATGGATTTAGATTGTTGATGTGTGCACATATTCATTACTGAAAAACATCTACAATACTCATGTTAGTTCTACTATCTATTTTCCTCTTGTTACTTTCATTTCATGGACCTGAATTATTATTCGTTGGTGTCCTCGTCCTCTGTAGGATAGCATACATAGTGTAATCCTCAATACATAATCTATTTCTGGGACACTTCCCCCTCGCATTGCATTGATCTCAATCTTGGCTAGCTGGCACTCCGACATACAACTACGTCACTCTTTACCTCATTGGCTTTGTCGGTTCTTTTTTTTTTTTGCCCGACATGTGCTAGCTATTTTATATCTAGTCTTTTTTCGATATTTTGATATTGTTCAGCGATCCGCTTAACATTAGCACCCAATGAAATGGAAGTGTTCTCTGATTCTGTCGATTTGCTGTTTTCATTAATTAAACATTTTTATGTCATCTTGAATATCATCATCATGCCAGTCACATTCACAATAAGAGCTATAATAGATTAAATGAAATTTTAGAGAATTCAAAATTCAAATTTTATAATACAGATGTACTCAACTGGACTTCTTATCTTTTGTCCTTACCCGACCGGTCAAGCAGTCATTGGCCATCACGTATATGCGTCTTGAAAAGGAGCAACAACAAATTGTTAAGGAATTCCACTTTGCTCTCCGGCGGCCAATCCTTCTACAGTGCCATCCAACTCGGTTCATTCTTTCATCTCACCTCCGCCAGTCCTACTCCACCTAGTTTTTTTGGTCCCACTCGTTTCGTTTTCCTCAGGTTCCAAGACATATAAGCTTCTGGTATACATCCGGTCTTTTTCTGAAGCCGTCCAAACCGCAACGACCAGCATCTCTGCCAAACTATTGAAGTGTGATTTCCGCTTGGTACCCGAGTAAACAATCTTGGTTGAGTTATATTTCGACCAAATATATTAGAGAAATTTTCCTTAGGCAAATTGTGAGGGAGAGTAGACATTTCAACATTTCCATCTCTTTACTCTTCCAGCGTTCCCGCATCAAATAGAAAGAACAAAAAGTACACAGCTCCTCATATAATTTTTTAATGTTGTGTTTTGCCTGTCTTAAATATTTCCATATAGTATTGAGGACTATCAAAAGGCAATGTCTCCACTATCTTTTCCTTCGGTTCTTGTTTATTGAATTTTGCGCCCTATTTTACTATGACATCCGTATAGTTAAATTCCTGTATTTCCACTTCTGTTAAAGTCCTTATTGTTAAGGGATCATGACGTCCCAATTAGAGAAGAGTCATACCTCAGTCTATCTTTAGACTAATGTTCAAGAACACCTCTACTGTTATTTCGATATCAGTCTATATAAGTTTTTTTCTTTGATGTTGTATAAAATGCGATAGTGTCAATGATATAGCTGCATATTCCACAATCTTCCACTCAAAAACTTGTGACATCTAGCTAGATAATTTTGAGGTTCCCGTCCATCCTTCACGGTTACCATAAGCTATTAAGAAACACCTTACTTCCTCGACCCATGTAATACCCTAATATCGAACTTTATCTCCTCCGACCTAGACGTTGTGTGATTATAAGAGTATTCCAAGCATTATTATATAGTATAATAACTGTGGCATCATTAAAAACTGCAAAACCCACGCTGTGTAATACAAGGAAAAATTGAAATGTAAATATGAAGTGTTTACAAGTTACAAATTTGTAAGTCTCTATTCAGTTTTCCTAAGAAAATCCGATTCTCGTCATAATTGGTAGCATTGATTGGTTAATAAAATTCTTATGCATTCTCTGTGCAGGCGATGGAGAAAACCAAAATGTCACCAACTTAAAGAAAATGCATTCACACCTATTCCTCAGTTACTAGTATGTCCACCGTGTGCTTTAAGCAAACAACTTGCACGGGCCTCCCGCTATAGAACCACTATGCTCTCGCGAGGAAATTCGGAGGAATCAGAGTCCACATTCCACGTGTAAGAGCAACTTGAGCTGTTATGGCAGATTAGCTGGAGAACATTGCCTTAAACTCTGCTCCAAGCTCTCCAACAGATTTTCTATAAGAGTACACTGTATCTAGGTTGATCAACCATACAATCGTCCAACAATGTTTTCTGCGCTGTAGGATATGCTCATAACTGCATCGGTGTGGCCACTCGTATTAATCACTTCTGGAAAGCCTGCATAGTCTGATAATTTGTGAACGCAGTACGAACCAATTGTCATCGAAGAACTCATCGTCTGATAAAAGTCACGTAGCAATTAGACATTCCTTCCACGGAACAGCTGAGAATAGGCAAGTGTGGGAAGAATTGAATCCTCCCCAAATTGTGGAATATTGCCCTGCCTCCAAATCGGTTTGTTTGAAGGAACGCACATCACTCAAGAACCCTCTCCATCTACCGACCAGTCTACAAAATGCACCATACAAGCGTAACTCCCATCACGAAGGATCTGTTGAAAATCTTGCTCTCGTCTAAATAGGAAACAGCATTTCCACTTCAGTCTAGTCCATCGTGAACATTTGAGCTCTTCTCCTTTGGCAGCGTCTGCTTAGACAGGGCTTTAGTTCAAGTTTGAGCCTCCAACAGTCGTGCTTGCAAGAGGCACTGTATTCTTCTGATCGATGAGTAGATACAGTCATTCGAAGACTTTGCCCACACTACCCACTAAATTACTCGTTGGCTATCGTACTTCCGGTAGAAACGAATTTCCTTAGGGCCGCACATATACAATCATGTGCGCAGGGTAGTCAACACAGTGTTGCCACTCACGAATCAATCCCGGCAGGCTGCCATTTGTTCCGTAGACTGTCTATGAGACGTACAATAGAGTGCATAGCGTGGTGGTCAGATATCATCCTTTCTGGTCATTGGCCCGAATCATTCCGGTCTCCAATCAACCAAATGGCTCGTTGGATTCTCGTTTTCAATCGTCGTGTCACTTCAAGCACAGTAAAATGTTTGTCTCTATCGCCTGTTTTAATACCGAGTATTTATATTTTAATTTATTTTATATTATAAAAAGTTTTTTTTATAGTTATAATATTTATTTATGATATTTTTTTTTATTATTATATTTTTTAGAACTTATTATTTTTTATTATAATTTTTTTTTTTTTATATTTTTTATGATATTTTTTATATTATTTATTTTAGGTTTTATTTCTTTATAGCAATTATATATTTCAAAAATTTTTTATATTTTTATATGTTTGTATTTTCTACAATTTAGTTTTTAATTATAGTTTTACCTATTTTTTTCTAATTTTACGGCCGTTTATTTATTTGTATTAAAATTATCCTAATCACCGTATTTTAGCGGATCTTATTAATAGTCATTTAAACCATTAATGATAAATATAACCTGTAATATCTGGATTATTAAATGCGTGATATTTACCATTAGAGCAGCCGATTTTATATTATATATATAATGATTTTTAATTTTTAAAATAATACCTAATTAATTAATATATTAGGTCGCAGCGAGAGAGAGATTAAACGACCACCAACAGATAGATGGATTTACAAATATAGAATCGCAATAGAAATAATGAAATGCTTTGCTTTTAAATAACCAAAATAACAGAAGACGAGAGTTACAAAATCTGAAACAATTAAAAGTCTTCACCTCTGAGTGCAGTATACTAAATTTAGGGTCGTTTGTAAATCTGAGAACATACAGACACAATACGAAAAAA
>JAMPIV010004741.1:0-56620 GCA_024509875.1 Oreohelix idahoensis
TTATATTGATGTTGTTTGGGTTTTGATTTGGGTGGTTGGTGTTTGGTTTTATGTTTTTTGGAGGGGGGTTGGGGTTAGGGGGGGGGGGGGGGGGTGTTGGTGGGGGGTTGAGTGTTTAGTGGGGTTTTACTAGTGGGTGATTAGCTTTTGGTGGTGGTTGGGCCTCATCGGTTGTATCTCCTCCTTTCTCCCTCTTCAGCATTCGCACTTTAGACTCCCCGCTCCTTTCCTTTTTTTCATTCCTTCCTCCTTCTTGTATTAGGAGCGTTAACTCGCAGTCTACCACACCCTCCAGCCCCTCAGTTAGACACACAAAACCCCCCCCCCATAAAGGACCACCCGCCCGTTCTGGGGGGGGGGGAGGCAAATACAACTACCCATCCTTTTTTTTGTTTTGTATTTCCTCGTAAATGAGTCAGGGAACCTGTGATATAGCGGGGAGGAAGCAAGGGAAGAGGGATTGGAAGGAGAAGAAGCGAAAGCTTTTATCAGGGACGAACTTGACAGATATGATGCGGAGAAGAAAGAAGCGGAAGAGCGTCAATTACAGCAAAAGAAGATTGAGTAGGAAATGGAAATCCGCAGGGCGAAAGAAAGAGAGAAGAAACGACAGCATGAGGAAAGAGAGAAGGAGCGGGAGGAAAGAGAAAAGGAGAGACAGCATGAGGAAAGAGAGAAGGAGAGACAGCATGAATTGGCTCTTAAGGCTATGGAAGTCCAAAGTCGTGGTGCTGCCTCTACCTCCAGCAATGGTGACTCTCTACCTCAATCACATTTAACTGATCCTTCCAACACTCAATCTCCTCAGCTAGCAGCTATGTCTTTTGCCCTAGAATCCTTCCCATGCCCTAATAAGAAGATTGACACGTATCTAGAAAAAATTGAGAAAATGGCAAATCTGTACGGTTTAGAGAGGTCGCATTGGTGTATGAAACTTTCCCAGGCTTTAAAAGGCTGTGCGTATGATGCGTACACAAAACAGGAAAGCAGCCAACAAGACAATTACGACATGTTGAAGAAGGCTTTGCTCGAGCGTTTCGAAATGAAGCTAGAAATTTTTTGCAACTGTTGCGTAACAGCAGAAAGGAGAGTGCTGAGACTTTTCAGCAGTTCTCGTCTGAAGGGATACTTGACAAAGTGCCTGGAGCTTTCGCAGCTTGCCTCTACCTATGAAGGACTTGAGGAGTTCGTAGTGACCGAACAAATAAAGAACACTTTGTCAAGAGTGACTCCTGTAGATTTCTAGCTGAACAAGGCGCAGAAAAGCTGAAAAACATTTTGGAAAAGTTTGAGCGATATCATAATGCGATGGCCGACCTGCCGGCCACAAAACGTAAACCGACAGAAGAGTCTTCTCGGAAGAATAATCTAGAGCAGTCTTCCCATTCTTCTCACCACCATAACCACAGAGAAACTGGAACCCAGAATCCCCGTCCTAAAAAATCTAAGTTCTATAAAAACAGGTACCCCACCAACAACAGCTATTCTGATCAACCCAACCGTTCTACATGGCAGCGCGGCCAGAAAGGACAGGGTGACAGGGGAAAGACTCCTGCGCACGGGACATATGATCAGAGAGAGCACACCGAGCCTAAACGCTTCGGATGCTTGCAAACAGTCTCGCAAGGAAGAATTTATGTCAGTCGTTCTCAACCTAAGGGGGAGAGGCCCTCAACGCGAGGAACTGTTATTTTGAACGGGACTTCAACTGATTGTTTGTTTGACACAGGTTTATCTTTTGATTGTATTGTCTAAAGGCATTTCGTCAAACCGGGTCAAGAGACAGAAGAAACTGTCAAACTTTGTGGAGTTTTTAAGAGTAATGCACCCATGACGCTTTCCATCGCACTGGAGGAGATACACTCTGATTTTGTCACAGGTGTGATCAAAGCGGCTGTTATGGATAACCGAATCTACCCAGTCATACTTGGCGGTAGATATGTGTTATTGGGAAACCGGAAGAGCCAATTGTGGCAGCAGTAACCACAAGAGGGCAAACCAAGAAGGAACGGGAGCCTGCGCCAAATTTGTTACCTAAGGAACTTAAAGAGGCGCCACAAAAGGACCCTACTTTGAAGCCCTGCTTTAGGAAACGGCCTATGGCTAAGGACCCCAGACACAACGGGGACATTTTTTCTAAGGATGGCGTACTTTATCGTAGAGGTTATAATCAGCTCCTAGTCCCGAAACAGTACAGAAGCCAAATTTTAGAAATGGGGCACACTCTTCCCTTTAGCGGACATATGGGACAGAACGCCACAAATCAGCGAATATCTACTTACTATTGGTGGCCAGGAATGAACTCTGATATTATCAGATACGTGAAATCCTGCGCCAAGTGCCAACGGGTGGCACCCAAGCAACGGACACCCCAGTTTCCATGGGTGAAATGCCAATAGTGGGGACACCATTTGAACGGGTTGTGATCGACATTTTATGACCATTAGACAGGACTAAAAGAAGGCACACGTTTGTCTTGACCTTAGTCGACACTTGCACTATGTGGGCATAAGCTATACCGCTAACATGCACGGATTCCAAGCATGTCGCAGAAGCCCTCGTGTAGATATTTACATGGTTGGGATTCCCTCAACAAGTTTTGACGGATAACGGATCCCAATACCGTAGCCTGTTGATGGATGAGATCGTTAAGATCTTGAGGAACCAGCACATCTACACAAGCCCTTATAATCCGGCCAGAAGTGGGTTAGTAGAACGTTTTAACGGAAGTCTCAACATGATGTTAAGTAAACTGGGACAAGAGAAACCTGAAGATTGGGACCTGTGTAATCCTGCAGCTATATTCGCCTACAGAGAAGTCCCACATGCTTCCACGGGATTTCTCCAGCTACTCTTTTATTCGTCAGACCTATAAAGGGGCCGCTTGAAGCCTTACTTCGGTCCCTGACAGACCAGAAGGCTGATGAGACAGTCATCTCAGCCAGTAAATATGTGTCGGAATTAAAGGAAAGGTTAAAACTAGGATGGGACATAGCAACAACCAACCTTAAGAGAGCACGCGCAAAGCACGCTCACCGATACAGGAAAGCCGCTAAAGAAAGAGAATTACAAACAGGAGAGGAAATTTTGTTGCTACTCCCAACCGGGAACAACAAACTACGTACCGGATGGCAAGGGCCGTTTACCGTCCTTTAAAAGATCTTAACGGCTAACTACCAGATCTCTATTAAAGGAAAGGAGAAGGTCTGCCATGTAAATCTGCTAAAGAAATACTTGGAAAGACCGGTGCCTTCCTTCGAACATCTCCTGGCGGTCGCCTCAGCGACAGATGATGACGATAGTTGCAGGGAATTGCCACTGCAAACACACGGAATCTTTCAGCAATGTCAAACTCGGCGACACTCTTTCAAGCGCACATGGAATACATTCCAGAGAAAGAAAACGTTGGAGCAGACTCAATGAGTAGGAATTGGACAGCGACGAAGGAGGAAAATGAGAGTAAGGAAACAGTCACCCGGAAGCTATTGATATAGCAAATTTATTTCCATAAAGTAGACATGAAATGGTTTCATATCTTTAAGCGGGAACGTCTGTGACATATTATGATAAGAGCTTTCATATATCTATTTCATTATCTACATTTTTATTTCACCTGGCTTTAACCTACGCACGTTTTGTTAACATAAAACCCTCCTACACTCAGAGATCTGTCTCTTTTTCTAATTTAGCACGACTATTTTATTTCTGTTCTCTATTTCCTTAGGAATGTTTACAAACAGACCTATTTAGCTAAAGTTGAGCGGGTTACATGTAATTAACGCCAGCGATGGGACATCACTGAGACGGAACGCGTAGGTATGCTAATATAGTTGAAACGTATTTTTTATTAGACAGTGATCAGGGGAAATAATTTGAGTAGAAGGAGCAGATAATTTGGAACCGAGGTGAGACAATTTTTATTCCCCCCCCCCCCCACCCCTCCTGAATCCGTTCGTTTAGAAAGGTAATTAAACACGGTGAGAATCGCCAGTTCAAAGGACGGGCTTCCCTCGATTGCCAGAGTCTGGAAGCGGCAAAAGCGTGAAAAATCCCTCTGATTCGCAAATCGACCGAGGAAAATCCCGAAATCTGAGTGAAGGCGTTATAAGTAACAAGTCTGAGCGAATTTCTTCCAATTTAATATATATATATCTCTGCCTTTAAACTCAATTTATCCAGTACCGACATAATTTCAGAGAACATCTAGCTTCGAATTCTAAGATCCCTTATAACAGTGGAATTATTTAGTTTTTTTTTATTGGAGATCGTTTATTTCTGTGTTTGTGGTAAATACTACACTAGAAGTTTGAGTGATTAATTGTTAAGTCCGTAGTTTATTTCTCTAAGATTTTCTGTGCAGAGGGATTTACTAGATAAATCCGTCATTTTATTCCACTAGGATTTTTGTGCTTATTGGCGGGCAAATTAAAATGATTTACAGCTAAATTATTCCGGCTGTAGCGTTGATTTAATTAATTGCTATTTAACCAGTAAGGGATATTTTAATCAACTAGTACATGCACTGTTCATTATGAGTATTGACGAAATATATATTTATTTCAAATTCATGATGATTATTTTTGTAAATGACTAGAATTTATTTCACGGGAGTTTTTAAACGATAAGACAAGCTCTAAGCTTGTAGTTTATAATTTAAGTTAAATAACCGAAGTGGATAAATATATTATATTTTACGCGGGTTAAGGATAGGATTGAGAATACTATATTATGGTTAAGTATTTGTATTGTTTCTCCTTTACACAGTATTGGGTCAAACCCACATCTACCAGCGGCTTCCTTTAAATCTGCGAGTAACCATACAAAAGAACAGTTTTACTTAGTATCTGGGTCTTCAAAGGTGAACCTGTCTGGGGTTGTGTTATACACCCAGAAAGATACAGAGTACCAACGCAAAGAACATTAAGAGGGACTGTAACTGGGCCTATAGATCCAGATTTCCTTTTCCAAATTTCATTTTTATTCAGCCCGTTGTGGCGACCTAACGAACATTAACATTTCCCGACGTTTGACCATTTGTGGTATGACAAGGAATTTGTATACTGAGAAAAGTTACCGACCTGACATTCCTATGTACTGGAAATCTCAAGCTACTAACACTGTGAGCACTGTTAGATTCCTTACCTGGACTAATTAATGTGACATAAACAGTAATCCTAAATAAAAATAGCAAAGTGAACGCTCCCCTGAGAAGTGGATTTTATCTGTCTTTGAGGAGCTGAGGTTTTCTTTGCCAAAAATAACACTGGATTTGCTGTGTGCGTGTGTCTTAAAGATTGTTCCAGAAGGTGCACATCAAGTATTAGGTAAGAACGAATGCACGTGGCCACGGTTGTCTGAGAAGAGAGGAAGGATGAATGAATAATCCTCATATATATCTTGTAGAATCCATGTACTTACGTTGTTTATTTTAAATGTGTAAGTTTGGTTAACACTGTTGCGTTTTTCAGAATAGATTAACGTATAAACTCGGTTCTTTACTGTAGAGGGAAATCCTAGACCATAGCATATTAAACCTTTGACTCTGTGGGGGTTAATAACTAAAATTCTAAACGGGTCATCTTGTCTCAACAGAGGGACAGACTCTACCTATGGTTTTTTCACCATCTCACACGTGAAAATCTATTTCTTATCTATCTCTCACTGAGTCACTACCTGATTTTCTAGTTCTATTCAGAAGGGACCAAAACTATGTATTTAATTCCCCTATCGAAAATACTACGACACCATCACAATAAACACATTGTATCCGCCACCACAACTGGTCCCATCACAACAAGCCTACATGTGTGCACCACTACAGCTGGTCCCATCACAACAAACCTACATGTATCCACAACTACAACTGGTCCCATCACAACAAGCCTATCATGTATTCACCACTACAGCTGGACACACATCACAACAAACTTACGTGTATCCACTCACTACAGCTGAGGTCCCATCACAACAAACCTACATGTATCCACCATTTACAGCTGGGTCCCATCACAACAAATTAATGTATTCACCACTACAGCTGGTGTTCATCACAACAAACTAACGTGTATTCACCACTACAACTGGTTTTCCCATCACAACAAACCTTCATGTATTCACAACTACAGCTGGGGTCCCATCACACGAACAAACCTACATGTATTCACCACTACAGCTGGTCCCCATCACAACCAACTTACGTTTGTATTCATGTTGCACTACAACTGGTTCCCTCACAACAAACCATACATGTATCCACCACTACAGCTTTCCCATATTTTTTAGTTAAAAATCGCATATTTTTATTTTTATTTAATTTTCAAAAAGATGTCATATAACAACGTCTTAATAGAACCTATCCAAATCTGATTCACTATTGCATATAATATTACATTAACGGGTAATATCCGCAAAATATTTATAAATAATCCCCATCAAATAAAAGTAAAAAAATGTAAGTTGAAGCTAAAAAACATCATTCAGCCTGTTTAGAAAAGTTAAATGCAACCTTTATCTCACCGAGGTTTCACCATTCGTTAAGCGGTCCATATGTTAAATGCCCTATTTTGCTATTTAGCACTACATGGGCCTTGATGGACTTGCACAGGGGAAATCTTTTAGGATGGATCCAACATTAAAACTGGGAGGGTGCGATAATAAATTAATAGCAAACGACTACGGGATTATCCTATTTAACTTAGAAAGGGTATGACGATATGATAGGGGGAAGATATGGAGATGGAGGGGATACCTTAATAGGAAAGTAAATGGTGTTCAAACATATCAGAACAAGATTTTCACTGATTGAACGTTGTGACTTCTTTTTTTCCTTCTTAGTATTGCCTCTTCATTACAACTAGAGCCTAACGTTAATCAACGCTACCGACAACTGGAATCAGAAAGCATAAAGCCGTCACGTTAACACCACTACAGGCTGGTCCAATCTATCCTCCAGGGGGGAAACGGCTTGGAAAGACTGGTGTGGTGAGGGATTAGACACATGTTTATTCTTACTTACTTCCCTGTCTCTTTCTCGAATCACACATTTTTACAATTTTGCTTTTTTTTTCATGTCTGGTGTTTTTCTTTAGAAGATTGAACAAAAGACATTTGTAAGACAAAATACCTGCTGGGAAAGGGTGGTCATCGGTAGATTCGAGGGTTCACATCGTTATTGCAGCCCTTTTGTTCTAGTACATGTCTGTGTCTTTTTAGGTGGAAGAATTTTTACGATAATGTCAGAACTCTAGTTAACTTGTCTTTATTTATACTTAATAAATTTTTCTTTTATCTTCTTCTAATTGAACAGATTCACTAGTTCGGGTTCAATGTTAATCTTCTTCTTGTCTAAGGTGTCTTGCTTTGTTTTTTTTGCATCCAGAGCTCGCAAACGCGCCATATTAGTGCAGGTGTCAGGTGTACGTTGGTTTGTTGGGGCCGATCGACCGCGCTATGGGTGAGATGAGAAAGTGGAGAAGGTTTGCTGTTGAAAAGGGTTGATTTTGATCTGAGAGAACTGTAGTCAGTATGTACGGGAAACTTAGTGAGATGTGGGAAGAATCTAGAGTGCGTTGTAGGGAGGTTGCATATGGTACGCGTTATTAAGGGTTAAAGTTCGCAGAGTTTGCATCTAGTGTGCTAATGGGAACTGTGAGGTAAATGAGGAATAGTCAAGAAAAGATCTGTCGTAGGATATCTCGAGGATAGTGAGGAGAGTGATGTAGTGTGTAGAGTTGAGGTTATCATTCAGTGTCCTGCGCGCTGATATATGAGGTCCCTGTCAAGAAGGGGGGGGATGACCAGGGAAAGGAAAGTGAGGGTTGTCTCCTGGTAGGTGCGTGATGGTAGTCGGTATAGAAGAATGGAATCCTGTAGGCCCATGACGTTGAGGGGGGGGCTGGGTTCTCGTAACGTTTAATGAACCCTCAGTGTAGGTCGTGAGTCGCCACGCAGCACATTTGAGAGTTGGAACTGTTCGTGTGATCCCGGTAAGAGGGGGGCAAGGGGGCGCTCACATTCATGTTCTCCACGTGTTCCCTTATTTGAGGAAATCGATTGCGCGAGAACTGCCATGATGAACAGGTCAGACAGCGTTCTTCCTATATCCTTAAAGGGATGTACTGGCTCTGAAGCATCAAGATGTAATGTGGGTATTGAAGTGCCCTATGTCGGCTCCCTATGAATTGATCATAAGTACATGTTATTTTAAAGGAGAGGAGTAGGGGTGGATGCTCAGATAGGAAAGGATAGGGAGGCTCGGACGTTGCTAAGATGTGTGACAGTGCAGGTAAGGTTGGCTCTCAGTTGTTGGGCGCAACTTCTGATTTGTGCGAGCTAGTATCATTTGATGTTTTCCTTATGCGAGCCTAGAGAGCTGGTGTGCTGAGATGTGGGAGAGATGGGAGGTCGTACAGGTCCTTCTCTGCCACTCTGGGTAAGAGAGCAGCGCTTTAAGAGAAGATACAGTAATACAGCGCTCATATTATCATGCTGTGCATACGAGTCTAACAATATACTTGACTCTAGGGTTTGAGGTGACTGTGATCTAAGTAGTGCTCCAATTATGGACTGTTCCTAAGATGGGGTAATCTCGTCTGAGGAACGGCGAAGAGTGGCTTAGATAGTCTTCGTCTCATTACTCCACGCTTAGCGCATGTTCGTGATTTGAGGAGTAGGGGGCTGACTTCATCCTCGGTGTCCGCAATCTAGAGACAGGGTGGAGGCTAGTAGCATGCTTACCATATGAAGGATGGGGCTCATACTGGGGTACAAATGTATGAGTACTTAAGGAGGAGGTAGTGAGGTTGGACCTTTGTGTATTGTTACTAATACTCGGGAATGAGGGGCTAAAAGGTAAGTTGGTAAGCTGTGTTAGCAGATATAGCTAACTCCCGTGAAGAAAGGAGATCAGCTAATGTTACATGATTTGATAAGTAGCTATGCTCATGGGATAAATTAGTCCTTAAGAGTAATGAGGAGTAGTGAGAGCTTAAGTGTAGGATGGACAGAAGCTTCTACTTGTGAATGATTATATATGTAGGTACCACAGTTAGTTGTTTGTAGTAGCGATGAAGTTTATGGGGAGGTGTAGTTAGTCGTTAATCTAAATTCCACCAGTGATTGGTATATATTGTTATTTCAGGCCAGAACTCTTGAAGAGGCTGACGTGAGATGACGCTAATATGGGTTCAGGTTTCAAAATGATCGTATAATTAATTTTGCTGTAAGATAGGACTAGTCCGTTAGTATGTCGTGTTCTATTGTACGGTAATGTGAGTGATGTCTCGCTGAGAGTGTGTATTGGAGCTGCTGAGTGGCGGTTGGGGGTGGTTGCCACTCGAGTGTTGTTGGGTACCGGGACGTAGGTCTAAATGTATTCGCTCATTGAGTTAGGCAGCACAACGTTTGGTTGGTTGTATCATAATGTGGAATTGGTTCGCTTAGTTTAATTGTCGCCGGTGCTCGTTGAGACATCATGTTTGTGGGCAGTGCGGGTGCAAATTATTCTCGTAAACAGGCGTTAGAAGTCTGTTATTTTGGAATAGATCATTGTCTAGATCATTTGAAAGTTTTAAGATCATTTGGGTTTGTATCTGTTAAAATGAAATTAAGGGTCGGTAAAAGTTACGAAGATGGGGAGTAAGTAATACTATAAACAAATATTGGGGGAAAGTACTAATAAAATACTCGTTTGTCCAAACAATTGCTACGTCCCTAAGGGTCTTGAACTAAAAAAATTTACCGATGACTAAGAAATGTACATGAAATAAATATTGGATAGACGCAAAAAGTAAAGCTAACAGGGACGATGCCATATTGGGTAATATAGTATGGTGTTACCTGAAGGGGGAAACGTACATTTGTGCGCAAAGCAGTGTCAAAATGGGTATCCCTAGACAGTCTGTAGACTTGTACAGATTGCGAACGCTGAATATACCTTGTTCCCAATATTTTAAAATAGGATCAAGAATAATGGTTAATTGCAGATTATATTTATTTAATATAGCGCAAATTTGAATATAAGTATATCATGGGGAATTTTCTGTGGTTTAATTACTGTGAGCATGTATGTGTAATAACGTATCTGATGTTAGAATTGCGATGTTGTGGTATTGCAGACAGATCAATTTAATATGTTATCTAATGGAAAAGGCTCGTGTAGTATCTGTTCCTGAGGATTGGGAAGTTTAGTGGTACGCTATTGTAGTGGTTTGTAGGGTGGCACGTTGTATTGAGAAGGAGGGGATATAGTGGCCCTATTGTGATAAGTAATGTCTCTTGTATAATCTATTTGTATAATCCCGCTGATGTTCTTACTGGGGTGCTCCTGATTTTAAAGTGGAGGAATGGGTCTTGGTACTGACAGGTATGAGTCCTATTCTCAGAATATATGTGGAACAGTATAAATGTGAAAAGAGCAGGGAAATTCACATGGAAGTATTCTAAAGAAGTATAATTTCTGTTAAATGACTTTTAATCATACAATAATCTTGACTTACATAAATGGATACTATGTACTCAAGGTTTAGTTTATTTATGGCTAAGGTATTTGGTTGTGTTAGCGGACTGAGTGGGTTAGCAATTTCTTGGTATGCTCGAGGCTATTGATGTCTAGCAGATTATGTGGTAGGGTGGCAGCTCTTGGTCAACCTCATCCTTCGGATGGAAAGGTTTTGGGGCTGATATGTTCGCAGGTGTTATATTATGATAAATATAGTAATTTACCGGTCTTCAAACTCACTTTAAGTATGTGTTTGGAACAAGCGATCTGTAAAAAATAAGCTTCGTGGTAATCTAACATTGAAAATAAGTGTGGTCTTAACCGAATGCTGTATTTTGCATCTGTTGCACTTAGTTGGTCGTCCATACTATATGTTGGTTGTGTGTCTGAGGAGGTCTGTTGCGCAAAATTTATTACTCACAATCGCAAATGACTCGCCATGCTGTTTATGACAAACTAACGTATTATAATTTTATTTCAAGTTATATTATATTATTTGATTTTATAAAAGTTAAATATATATTAATATTAATATAATATATATAATAGTATTAAAAGTCCTGACAAACAAAGGGTCTTGTTGTAGAGATAGGCTAGAACTGGAGGATCTTTCTCGTGTCCAGGGACAGACTCTACTATTTTTTTTCACAGCTCACGTGAAAATCTAATTTCTTTATCTCTCACTCGGAGTCACCACCTGTTCTAGTTCTATTCAGAAGGGACCAAACTAGTCCGTAATTTCCCCTATCGAAAATCTACGACAAATGACGCTCGTTTTCCGAGAATTTAACTCTAAACTAGAAGCAAGTACGACAGAAATAGTTTTTCCCGTTTTGTGCGTCTTTAACTGTCCGTCACAATATATGTGGTGTGTAATGGTAGTGGTTTTATATATATTTTATATATATTTATATATAATCTATATATATATATATATATATATATATATATATATATATATATATTATAATATATAATAATATATATATGGTAAATCTGTCCTGACAAACAAAGGTCTGTTGTAGAGATATGGCCTGAACTGGCGGATCTTTCTCGTGTCCAATTTACAGACTCTACCTATTTTTTTCACCATCCTCGTCACGTGGGAAAAAATCTATTTCTTATCTTATCCTCCTCACTGCAGTCAACCACCGTGTTCTAAGTTCTATGACATATTCAAAGGGACCAAACTATTATCTTAATTTCCCCTATCAGGAAATCTACGACAAATGAAGGGCTCGTTTTTCCGGGAATTTTAATTCTAAATCATAGAGCAAGTACGACAGAAATTTTCTCGTTCACCGGGATTTTGATTCTAGATAATATTTATAGTCTAGATTAGAGATTGTGTTGTCTCGTTTAGTTTAATAACATTAAAAACATAATTATCCCCTATACAAACGATCTGTTTATTCGTCTTGCTGACCACACAAATAATTCAATTGTTATTCCACAGCATTTGTTAGAAAAAAAGTATATATAGCAATTTGGTTTACAGTGGTGACACTTTGTCGGAGTTATGTTATGTATTGATTTGGTAATAAAAAGGAACGCTGGTAGCTTGTGATTGTTTAACAATCACAGGGTCACAGGGTTTTTGAAGCAGAAGGTGTTATTTGAGCTAAGCTAAAGGAGTGGCGTTTCGGACTCTTTCGACGTCCAGGAAAATAATGCCTCCCTATACCCTAACTGACAATCAGGTGTAGACCTTGGATGATGGACTGAACAATAAAAAAATGAATGATTTATTTTCGCCTTTAAATTATTATTTAACAATGTTCTGCAATAAGGATTTTTATTTGTTTCCACAATATTAACATAGTATTGGTGTGTAGTTGATTGACTAAAACTAACTACCATTTATTTAGTGCGTAGTCGTCTGTGCATTAGGAGCCTTTATTTCCAGTTAATGCAGCGATAGTTTGATAACTAATTATAAGAAGAAAGTATCCCGCAGTAAAATAACAATATTATTTTTTTGTTTTTGTATAATATTTCTCGTAATTGGTAGGGAACAAGTTTGTAACCCGTTTTCTACATCCTTTCTCGGTAAGTCCTCAGTCAGATTTATACCATGGCTGAAGCATGCAAAAGCTTCGGCAGATGCTCAGAGATGGAAGCAAGGGAAGAGGGAGGATATGGAAGGAGAAGAAAGCGAAAGGCCTTTTATCAGGGACGAACCTGACAGATATATAGATATGCGGAGAGAGAAAAGAAGCGGAAGAGTCGTCAATTACTAAGACACAAAGAAGAGTTGAGTAGTCGAAATTGTTGGGGGGTGGTTTGGTGGGGGGATTTGTGAAACTCCAGTCAGGGGCGAAAGAAATGAGAGAAAGAAGGATAAACGAGACAGCATGAAGGAAGAAGAGAAGTGAGAGACAGTGGAGGATAGAGTAAAAGGAGAGACTAGGCATTGGTAAAGAGAGAAGGAGAGACTTCCCCCCATAAAAACCACACGACTCCAAAGCATGACATATGGCTCTTATGAGCGCTAAGTGATAGTTCATCTGCAGAAGATCGTGGTGGCTGCCGCCTTGCTAACCTTCAGGCAGCAATTGGTGTGACTCCATCTAGCGGGGGGGGGGGGGGGGGTGGGGGGGGGGGGGGGGCCTTCGGAATCCCAAATCTCACATTTAAACTGATCTCTATCCAACACTCAATCATCTTCCTCTCCTCACAGGTTCTAGCAACTAATGTCTTTTTTTGATTGTGGGGCCGCTTAGAATCGGCTGTGCCATGCATCGGCCCTATGAAGAAGAGTGACACGTATCCTAGAAAAAAGTTGAGAAAATGGCAAAATCTGTACTGGTTTAAGAGAGGTGTCGCATTGAGGAGGTGTATGAAACGTTTTCGCTCCAGGCTTTAAAAAGGCTGTTACGTATGATGCGTACGACACAAACAGGGAAAGGGGGCAGGCCAAACAAGACTATTAACGACATGTTGAAGAAGGGCTTTGCTACGAGCGTTTCGAAATGAAGCTAGAAATTTTTTTGAAACTGTTGCGTAATCAGGCATGTAAAAGGAGAGTGGCTGAAGACTTTTCAGGCAGTTCATCGTCTGAATGGGGGTTACTTGAGCAAAAGGAGTGCGCTGGAGCTTTCGGGTCTAGCTTTGCTCCTACTACGTCTTTGAAGGAGACTTGTATGGAGGATTCGTAGTGACAGCAGCGATATCAATATAAAGGAACCAGATGGTCTTTGTGCGAAGTAATATGTGGACGTCCTGTAGATTTCTAGCTGGAACGAAGGCGAAGCAGAACAAGACTGGAAAACCAATCTTTGGAAATGTTTAGATAGCGATATCATAATCGCGATGGCCGCAGCCATGCGCGGCCACAAAACGGGTAACCGAGTCGGACATGGAGGAAGAGTCTGTCTTCGAAGAATAAATCTAGGGATTCAGCTTCTTCGGCACATCTTCTTTCACCACCATAACCACAGAGAGAAACTGGGGGAAGCCCTAGAATCCCCGTCCTGAAAAAATAATGGCCTAAGTTTCTATAATAAAAAACAGGTACGCGCTCGGGTTTACCCCACCAACAATGAAGCTTAATTCTGATCAACCCATACCGTCTCTACATGGCACAGATCGCGGGCTATAGAAAGGACAGGGTGACAGGGAAAGACTCCTGCGAAGGCACGGGGGCCCGAAGACTGATCAGAGCCGAGCACCACACGAGTCCTAAAACGCTTTCGGAAAAATGCTTGCAAATCAAAGTCTCGCAGAGAGAATTGAATGTCAGTCGCGTTAATTCAAACTGAGGGGTAGAAGGAGGCTCCTCCAACTGCGAGTGAACATGAGATGTTATTTGCAACGGGACTTCAACTGATTGTTTGTTTGACACATGGTTTATCTTTTGATTGTATTGTCTTTTAAAGGCCATTTCGTCAAATCCGGGTCATCTAGAGCACACAGAAGAAAACTGGTCAACAGTTTGCTGAGGAGTTTTTAGAGCGAGTGATGCACTCCATGACGCTTTAGACTTCCATCGCACTGGAGGAGATACACTCTGATTATTGTCACAGGTGTGATCAAAAAGCGGACTGTTAGGGATAAACACGAATCTACCTCAGTCATAAAACATTCTTGGCTGTAATTATGTTGTGTTAGTTTAGGGAAACCGGAGTAGAGCCAATTGTGGCATTCGAAAAGGCAGCAGTAAAACCAGACAAGAGGGTCAACAAACCCAATGAGGAAGGCTAATGGGAGCCTATGCGCCAAAATTTGTCTACCTAAGGAACTTAAAGAGGCGCGCCAACAAAAGGACCCTACTTTGAACTAGCCCTGCTTTTAGGGAAACTAGGCACAATGGCTAAGACTACCCCCAGACACAACGTGGACATTTTTCTAAAAGGATAGGCGTACTTTATCGTAGAGAAACGGGTTATAATCAAGGGCATAGCCAGTCCTAGTACCGACACAGTACAGAAGCCATAATTTTAGAAATGGGGCTACTCTCTTACCCTTTAGCGGACATATGGGAGGGCAGAACGCCACAAATCAGCGAATATCTACTTACATATTGGTAGTCGCAGGAAGATGAACTCTGATATTTAATGTGGCAGACTTATAGCGTTGAAATCCCTGCGCCATAGTAGTGCCTAAAAAGTACGGGTGGCAACCCACAGCAACGGATCACCCGCAGTTTCCATGGGTGATAAAATTGAAATGCCCAATAGTGTTGACAAACGGGCATTTGAACGGGTATGGTGATCGACATTTAAATTGACCGCTATCTAGACACGACTAATAAGAAGGTGCATGCACGTTTGGCATGACTTAGTCAGACACTTGCACTATGTGGGCATAAGCTATCAACGCGCTAACTCATGGCTCGGATTTGCCAAGCATAGTCGCAGAAGCCCATCGTGTAGATATTGTACATGAGTTGGGATTTTCCCTCGAACAAGGTTGATGGATCGAATATACGTCCGTAATTCCCAATACCACGTAGCCTGTTGATGAGATGAGATTCGTTTAAGATCTCGTGGGCAATCCAAGGCACAAATCTACAACCAAACGACCGTATAATCCGGGCCAGAAGTGGGGTATTATGTAAAACCTTATTAAAGGCGAGAGTCTCAATCATGATGTTAACAGTTAAACTGGGACAGCATAGAGAGAAATCCTGATAGATTGGGACCATTGTGTAATCCAGTAGGCTTATATCTTTGCATGCACTACAGAGAAATCCCACATATGCTTCACCATCGGGATTTCATGCCATGCTACTCTCTTATTATTCGTCAGACCTATAGAAGGGGTCCGCTTGATAACCTTAGCGTACCGCTAATCGGTCCCTAGACAGACCTAGAAAGGCTGATCGAGTCCACAGTTCATTCTCAGCCGGTAAACTTATGTGTCGGAATTAAAGGAAAGGTTAATTAAAACTTATGACTAGGGGGACATATAGCTAACAACATCAACGCTTATAGAGAGCAGACACGCGCAAAGGCACCTCGTCACTCGATACAGGAAAGCCGCCTCGGCTAAAGAAAGAGGAATTACAAACTATGGAGAGGTAAATTCTTTTGTTGGCTACCTGCGCACCAACCGAGAAATGCAACAAACTACGTACGGCGAGGTATAGCAAGGGCTCGTTACCGTTCGGCTTTAAATAGATCTTAAAAGCTGGCTACACTACCAGTATCTTCTAATTAATGGCAAGGATTAAGGTCCTGACATGTTAAATCTTTCTAAAGTAATACTTTGAGAAAGCACCGGGTGCCTATCCTTCGAGCATCTCTCTGTCGAGTCGCCTCAGCGACAGATGATGACGATAGTTGCAGGGGAAATTGCCACTGCAAAAACACACGGAATCTTTCAGCAATGTCAAAACTCGGCGACCACTCTTTCAATAGCGCACATGGAATAATTCAGAGAAAGAGAAAACGTTGGAGCAGGAACTCAATGAGTAGGAATTTGGGACAGCGACGAAGGAGGGAAAATGAGAGTAGGTGAAGGAAACAGTCAGCCCGGAATGCTATTGATATAGGCAAATTTTATTTCCGATAAAGTCAGACATGAAAATGGTTTCATATCTTTAAGCGGGAAACGTCTGTGACATATTAATGATAAGAGCTTTCATATATCTTATTTCATTATCTATCATTTTTATTTCAGTACCTGGCTTTATAACCTACGCACAGTTTTGTTAACATAAAACCCTCCTACACTCAGTAGATCTGTCTCTTTTTCTAATTTAGCACGACTATTTTATTTTTGGTTCTCTATTTCCTTAGGAATGTTTACAAACAGACTCTATTTAGCTAAAGTTGAGGGGTTACATGTAATTAAGCGACAGCGATGGGACATGAGACCACTGTAGATACGGAAAGTGTTGTAGTTTAGGTATGTGTATAATATAGTTGAAACGCTATTTTTTTATTAGACAGTGATCCAGGGAAATAATTTGAGTAGAAGGAGCATGATAATTTGGAACACCGAGGGTGAGACAATTTTTTATTTACCCGTCTCCCCCCCCCCCACCCCCTATCCTGAATCCGTTCGTTTGCAAAGGTAATTAAACACGGTGAGAATCGCCAGTTCAAAGGGACGGGCCTTCCCTCGTTATTGCCAGAGTACAGATCTGGAAGGCGGCCTAAAAGCGTGAAAATCCCTCTGATTCGCAAATGCGACCGAGGAAAATTCGCCGAAATCTGAGTGAAGACGGTGAAGACGTTATAAGTAAAACGACAAGTCTGAGCGAATTTCTTCCAATTTATATATATTATCTCTGCCTTTAAACTCAATTTATCAGTTCCGACAGGATTTCAGAGAACATCTAGCTTCGAATTCTAAGATTCCCTTATATACAGTGGAATTATTTAGTTTTTTTTTTTTATTGGAGATCGTTTATTTCTGTGTTTTGTGGTAAATTACTATACTAGAAGTTTAAGTGATTAATTGTTAAAGTCCGTATGTAGTTTATTTCTCTAAGATTTTTCTGTGCAGAGGGATTTACTAGATAAAAATCCGTCATTTATTCCAGTAGGATTTTTGTGCTTATGGTGGCGGGCAAATTATAAAATGATTTACAGCTATTAAATTATTCCGCTGTAGCGTTGATTTAATAGTAATTGCTATTTACACCAGTAAGGGATATTTTATATCAACTAGTTACATGCACTTTGTTCAATATGAGTATTGACTCGGAATATATATTTCAATTTCAAATTCATGATGATTATTTTTGTAAGTGACTTAAATTTATTTCACGGGATGGATTTTTAAACGATATAAGACAAGCTCTAAGCTTGTAGTTTATAATTTAGGTTAAATAACTGAAGTGGATTAAATATATTATATTTTACGCGGGTTAAGGATAGGTAATTCGAGAATACTATATTATGGTTAAGTATTTGTATTGTTTCTCTCCTTTACACAGTATTTGGGTCAAAAACCCAAATCTACCAGCGGCTTCACATTTAATCTAAGAGTAAACCATACAAAAGAACAGTTTTACTTAGTATCTGGGTCTTCAAAGGTGAACCTGTCAGGGGGTTGTGTTATACATCCCAGAAAGATACAGAGTACCAACCCAAAGAACATTTAAGTGTGACTTTGTAATTGGGCCTATAGATCCAGATTTGCATTTTTCCAATTTCATTTTCAAGATTCAGCCCGTTGTGGCGACTAACAAAACATTAACATTTCCCGAGACGTTTTTGACCATTTGTGGTGTGACAAGGGAATTTGTATACCCTGAGAAAAGTTACGACCTGACTATTCTTACGTACTGGAATTTCTCAAGCTACTAACACTGTGAGCACTTATTAGATTCCTTTACCTGGACTAATTAATGTGACATAAACAGTAAATTCTAAAGTAAAAATTAGCAAAGTTGAAAAGCTCCTCTGAGAAATGGATTTAATCTGTCTTTGAGGAGCTGAGGTTTTCATTTGCAAAAAATATAACACTGGAATTTTGAAGTACGGAGTTGCTGTGTGCGTGTGTCATAAAGATTGTTCCAGAAGGTGCACATAGACAAGTATTATGTAGGAACGAATGCCACCGTGGCCACCGGTTGATTTGTGAAGTACAGAGGAAGGATGATTGAATATTCTTCATACGCTTTATCTTGTAGAACCCATGTACTCACGTTGTTTATTTTTAATGTGTTAGTTTTGGTTAACACTGTTGCGTTTTTCAGAAATAGATTAAGATTTATTAAACTCGGTTCTTACTGTGAAGAGGGAAATCCTAGACCATTAGCATATAAACCTTGATGACTTCTGTGGGGGTTAATAACTGTAAATTCTAACGGGATTTTGTCTATCAACAGAGGGAGAGAGGATTACAAGTCATATAGATGTGTCTATTTCTGGATTTAATTAATTAACCTATGTGATATTTGTATTTTGACTGATATTCAAAATTATTGCTGTTGTGAAGTTTCTTTATGGTAAATAAAATGTTTACCTAAACTATTTATTTACATGTGTGGTCAGCTCGTCCCAAATATCCCTATTCCATTTGAAATAGTTTTCACGTTTGTGCGTTTCTTATGGTTCGTCCATTTTACATGGGGGGGTGTGGGTTTGTGGGTGGTTGATATATATATGTATATATATATATATATATATATATATATATATATATATATATATATATATATATATAACCGGTATACTATGATATATATTATATATGTGTGTGTGTGTGTGTGTGTGTGTGTATGTATGTATGTATGTATGTATGTATGTATGTATGTATTGGTAAATTGTCTAACAAACAAAGGTCTGTTGTATGATAGGCTGAACTGGAGGATCTTTCTCGAGTCCAGGGGACAGACTCTACCTATTTTTTTCACAATCTCACACGTGGAAAAATCTATGTTCTTACGGTTCTATCTCTCACTGAGTCCCTACCTGTTTCTAGTTCTATTCAGAGGGGGACCAAAACTATGTCTTAATTTCCTATCGAAAATCTACGCCCTCCATCACCAAATAACACACACTTGTATCCGCCCACTACAACTGGTCCCATCACAACAAGCCTACATTTGTGTGCAACACTACAGCTGGTCCCATCACATACAGAAAGCACTACATTGTATTCCTCAACTACAGATGGTCCCATCACAACAAGCCTACATGTATTCACCCACTACTGCTGGAACATCACAACACAGAACTTACGTGTATCCACCATCTACAGCTGGGTCCTTCAAACAAACCCTACATCGTATCCATAACTACAGCTGGTCCATCACAACAAACCTACATGTATTCACCACTACAGCTGGTCCCATCACAAAACAAAACTAACGTGTATTCACCACTACAAAATGGTTCCCATCACAACATAAACCTTCCATGTACTTCACAATCTACACACAGCTGGTCCATCACAATCTCAACAAACCTACATGTATTTCACACCACTACAGCTGGTCCCATCACAAACAAACTTACGTGTATTCACCACTTAAACTGGTCCCATCACAACAACAGCCTACATGTATCTACCATTCGAGCTGGTCACCCATCACACACAACCTTACGTGTATTCACCACTACAAGTGGTCCCATTCACAACAATACCTACATGGTATTTCCACCACTACAGCTGGTCCCATCACAACAAACTACATGTATTCAACAAACAACTAAGCTGGTCCCATCACAACAATACCTTCTACATGTATTTTCACCGGGAGCGCCGCGCTGGGGTAATGGCTTCGGCGTTGTACTGGCGACCAGGTGTTCATGGTTCAAACCCGGGCGTCGGCGTTTGATGAAATGTTTACGGGCCGGATAAATTTGATCTGAATAGCCTGAACGGCTCCTGTGATAAACCCTCTGTGGATGGGAAGGTGCGAAGCTCCTGACCGGGTTGGAAGGAAAGTCCTCAGGTTCCCCAGCCTCGCAATGACATGTCATTGGGCCGAAGGGCTGAAAGCCCAAGTGCCGCTGGTTAAGAAAAAAAAAAAAAAAAAAAAAAAAAACCATGGTATTAAACCACTACTATACTGGTCCCATCACAACAAACCTACATGTTTCCAATACTGCAACTGGTAGCATCACAACAAAGCTCAGGTATCCACCACTTTCAACTGGTCCCATTCACAACAATAACTTACATTGTATACTACCACTTCAACTGGTCTCATCACAACAAACCTACATGTATCTGCCACTTCAACTGGTCCCATCACAACAAACCTTCATGTATCCACCACTTCAACTGATCCCATCACAACAAACCTACATATATCCACCACTACAGCTGGTCCCATTACAACAAACCTACTTGTATCCACCACTACATCTGGTCCCATCACAAACAAACCTACATGTATCCATCACTACATCTGGTCCCATTACAACAAACCGACGTGTATCAACCACTATTTCTGGTCCCATCACAACAAACCTACATGTATCCACCACTACATCTTGTCCCATCACAACAAACCTACATGTATCCACCACTACATCTGGTCCCATCACAACAAACCTGCATGTATCCACCACTACATCTGGTCCCATCACAAACAAACCTACATGTATCCACCACTACATCTGGTCCCATCACAACAAACCTACATGTATTCACAACTACAGCTGGTCCCATCACAACAAACCTACATTGTATCCACCAACTACATCTTGTCCCCATCACAAACAAACCTACATGTATCCACCACTACATCTGGTCCCATCACAACTACACCTACATGTATCCACCACTACATCTGGTCCCATCACAACAAACCTACATGTACCCACCACTACATCTTGTCCTATCACAACAAACCTACACGTATCACTCACTGGCATCTGGTCCCTTTCACAAACAAAACCTACTGGGTATCCACCACTACATCTTGTCCCATCACAAACAAACCTACATGTATCCACCACTACAGTTGGTCCAATCACAAACAAGCCTACACGTGATATAGCTGCACAGGTTTCTTTTGCCGTTTATTGTAGACTAGCGGTCATACCCGGTTCCAAACCGGTTCCATGTCGGAATTAGTGCAAGTTGGGTTTGATGCGATTCGTTTTAGGAAAGTTTAACTTTTTTGTTGTTTTTAATTTTTCTGTTGCATTGAGGTGAGCTTCTAAGGGGAAAAAAAATTAAGTAAGGGCTACTTTGTAGACGACATTGATAATACAGTCACGTGACGTGTACGTGTTCCGACGCTGGTAAATCATCGGGATTCTTGGTATGCAGGACTTTCTCCCCGTACCACAACCACCAGTCTGCTTTTTTCTTTATTTTTTTATTCCAAAGGATGAGATTTTTTTTAAACCGTTTTAAAAAAATTTAATGCATTTAAAAAACAGACATAATTAAGAAACAAATTACATGCAATCTGCACTTATATTTACATATATACAATATATACTTTACATTACACGAACATACATACATGTGTATTCATGCCACATAGTAAAAACCTCCACACACACGCTCTTATGTATTGATATGTATGCACGTACACTACCAATGCCCTTTCCTCTATAAAATAATGCTGTAATGGGGATGCAGATACATATAAAAGTACACACGTGTAGTTTCACACGCATACTTAAACATAAAAAGGAAGGAGAAGGTACTAAATAAAATAAAGTAATTATTTCAATTCAAAAAATGTTTTGCGCTTCCCTTCTTATTCTCTTTGCTGTGTTGCTAAGTCTCCCAAGTGATGAAGTTCTGTTGGACGATGCGATAGGCGTAGAGTAAAGCAAAAATTAAATTAAAGTACCTAACTAAGAATAAATACCTACGTGTTAAAAAAAAAACCTATGAAAATGAAACCTACTATTTCGTGGTGGGATTATAATTTCCTAAAAATGATTCCCCAAAAAAACAAGCACCTAGTGTTTTTAAAAAGCGGCACACCAAACCTTGGTCTATGATACACTTAAAGAATAAAACGTAATAAAGAAGTGAAAGGAAAACTGAAAATAATTAAGTAGTAAACTTATTAAGTAGTAAATAAACTTAATAATGAACTGTGAAAATTATTATGTAGGTAGGTAGCTAATTCTGCCCAGCAGAAAGTTTATTGAAAAAAAACTAAAGCTACTTGCCTTTTCTCTGTATCCAAATGAATCGCTAACCAATTATTATGTCAGAACATAATAACATCTTCTAGAACATACACAAATCTTCTAGTACAAATAATTTATATGAAGGCTTCTGTGTACACGAAATTGATAGTAAGAACTCTACATAGCTGATAATAAATCAAACTTTCCTTCTCAGGAATACTGCACAAATAATTTAAATGAAGGCTTTTGCGTAGACGAAATTGATAGTAACGTTGTTGTTGTTGTTTTCTTCTACTATGATGCTGTGATACCCTGTTCAACCTGAAATTTGGTTATAATTGGGGTATTGATAGTAACAACTACATAGCTGAGTATGAATTTAAACTTTCCTTGTCAGGAATCCTGATTTAAATAAATTTGCATAAAAGTTGCACCGCACTTGTTTATTTAAGTAAGAATTCTACAAAGCTGAGTACTATTCAAAGTTTCCTTGTCAGGAGTCCTGGTTTAGAAAACTTACATAACAGAAACCACCGCACTTCTTCAAAATGTAAAGAAAAAGGATACAATTTATGACTTAAGCAAAGGCCGTTAACCCAAGAAATGGTAACGTTTTTACGTCCCTTGTCTCTTGAGATAAAAATGAATGGAGTGAAGAAAAATTAACTGCTCAGCCTCCTGATGATGTAAAGCTTACAATCTTTCCGAAGAAATGTCCATTACGCTGAAGCAAACCGCATCAAAATTGGTTCAGCGGTTCTCGACTTATGAGGTAACAGAAAGACAGACGTTCCATTTTATATATATATAAAGATTATGAGGTTGTCAGTCCAATGTTTCTAGTCTAAGTGGCGGAAATATCTTTTGTGTGTTCTACCTTGTACATGTGGTGCATGTGTGTGACGGATAGCCTGAAAATTGAAGTCCCTGAATTGATGGATGATAATGGTAGTACCCTCGAATAGCATCAGTACCTTTGAATATTGTTGTATTTTTATCGTCAACGTGGAATTCCACCACGAGTGCAAATTAGTATGCACATTTCCACGCAGATTTTCACCACGTGCGCTAATTAATATGTAAACAGTTATCGTGCGAGGATCCAGGAGTTTCGTTTTGTCTTAGGTTTAGTTAGCCACGCCTTCTGCCTATCTCTCGATCCTTGAAAATCAAGCATTTCCCTACCTCTTTTCTGTCATCCCGTCTAGAAGGGCGTTGCCAAGAGGGGACTTAAGCGGTCAGTATCAAAAGACTGTGGTGGTCCCAGAAGAACGAAGCAGTTTTTCTCACCTTCGGTTCACACGTTCATGGGAACCAGCTAAGACGGGGGAAATCGCTGGCGGACCAAGAGACGAACGGAGAAGGCTAGAGCTGGCAGACGCGGCTCGAAACGAGAAAAGTTTCCTGAATCAAATAAGTTGTGAATCTTTGCATGTAGCTATTACTTTTCATTCCATTAACAATATATTGGCATCGCCGAAAATGCAGTTTATCATTCGTTGCCCAGAGATTTGAAGGAGTATTAGCCTTTATTAGAATCTTACAAGATTTCTTTGGAGTTCTTTTATATTGGAGTGAATTCATTGTGGTGCTACGGTAAAATATATTTGTCTTGAGATTCATTAGTTTAGTTCCTTTATTTATTTCACTGGATTTTTGTGTTAATTTAAAACCTATTAAATAAAAACCCATCACAATGTTTTCTAGT
Source organism: Oreohelix idahoensis (assembly GCA_024509875.1). Lineage (NCBI taxonomy): Eukaryota > Metazoa > Mollusca > Gastropoda > Stylommatophora > Oreohelicidae > Oreohelix > Oreohelix idahoensis. Next base: position 24,215 of record JAMPIV010004741.1, read on the forward strand.
CATAAATCAAATAATAGAACTATCCGTTATTTCCCGAGACAATAGATATGTAACATCATTTAAACGCTAGGCGAGCGAAATTGGTTATTAACCTTATAATTCTATTTCATCTTGCGTAAATTTTAAGTAATTAACTGTTCATAGCTAGTGGTAACTAAATCGACACATTGGCTAGTCAATCATGAAATTTCTTTTATATAAATAATAATTAATACCCTAGTGATTTTACAGGTCTTACCGAATATCGCGGGTGTTAGAAATAACTATAGTAGAATTACCTGTTTTATATATTCTCTTTATACAGGTGATCAGACCTTGCGGTCCAACGGTTTTATGTGTTATATAGAGAGTCATGTTCAGATGGCTTATTGCATCCCAGAGTAATTGTTCCTAACATACAAACATTGACAACTCAACATCTGATGTTGGAGGCCCTTATAGGTCCTTCGCACCAACCAGTAGAGCGGTTAAATAACCAAACCCACGTCAATGCTTAATTGTGGGTTTCTTAAATGTTAAACTGGAACGGGACAATGCCAGAAGAGTTTTCTATGTTATATTAAATCATATAAAGTTCCCTGGCCTGATGAGGCAGAACTGACAGCACGAAATTTATTTAATTAAACCCGGATGACAGTAAACATTTTCTACCAACAACTTCTCAGAAAATCTTTATGGCTATTTCTTTTTCAAGAACAGCCTGGGAGAAACATTCTGCTGTGTGAGATATTTCCCAGTCATTTCGACAGAATCCTAGAACAAAACAAACGTACCGCAATTTAAATACTTGCAGTCTGACGGAGAATCCTTGCCGGGAAAAATTATAATCAACACACCATTTCAGCGAACTCTCCGAGCAATATTAGCAGTGGCTATATGGAGTTTTCTGAGGTTGGACTGGACAAAATAACAGGACATCTAATAGTCTTTGTTTTTAAGAACTGTGTGCGATTTAATTCTATGGACGTATGCAGCCGACTGAGGGGTAAGTCTGAATGGATGTGAGCGCTCAATGCATGAATGTAGAGCGTGGAAACTGAACGAAAGAATTTAGTTTACTTAAGTTTTCTACTAATATAACACCTTCATTTTCCTTATCTATTCTCTCACTAAGTCTGAAGGCCCACGGGAAAGTTAAATTAAGGAAATATCCTATATACCCGTCCCGTCGACCCCACTCCCATTTGTCAATCAATTGTTGGATCTGTTGGGTAAAAACACCTCGGGTGGGATTATTTTCCTAGTTTCACCATGTTCCAGAGGGAGGGTCTATGAGAATATTATTGTTTATTTATTTTCTCTTTATGTAACTACTATTTCACCTGATGACATGATAACGGTGTATTAACTGTTGTAATCTATTTTTTTCTTTTCTAAAGATATAATAAATTTTATAACCTTTCAGCAATTAGTTTTGGTCAAACAACCTCCCCTGCCCATTATATGTGCCCATAGTCACCTGTTCGTTTCTACGGATGTACGTATTTATGTCACAAAAATTGTTTGTGTGTGCGTACGAGAGGATAGGTTATTAGAATCAATATCTAGTGAAAAAAATACGTCTCCAGTAAGTGTGTCGTACTAGATAGGTTGAGGTTGAGCAATTACTCAATCCAAGACTGTAATTTTTCCTACACTCTGTATTCCTCGTAAACAGGACTATTTCTCACACCTTTCTCTCACATAGCTTTCACTATCTCACCCCTGCTCGATTGGGACCATAAAAATAAAGCCTATCTAAAACTCACGACAATGTGTTATTACTGTTTAGTGTTTCTTACTGTGTACATGTGATGCATGTGTTAATACTGTTTAGTGTTTCTGACTGTGTTCATGTGGTTATTACTACTTAGTGTGTCTTACTGTGTACATGTGGTGTATGTGTTATTTTTATTTAGTGTTTTTACTGTGTACATGTGGTTATTAAATACATTTTTGTATGTACCTGCAAGGATACTTGGAGAGGAGACGGGCACCGCCAAGCAAACCTCTTGCCCACTGAAATGCTATGATGGAAAGTCAACTCAGTAATAATATGCCGGATCGGCCGAGGCCCCGATTAACAACGACCGCGCTCTCATTGCCCCTTGAGAGTGATAAGTCAGTGAATGGGGTACAAACACCTGTCTTGAAACTTCCTAGAGAAAGATTTGTTGTTGGAACTTGGAATGTACGCACGCTATATGCGTGTGGAAAAGTCAGAGAACTAACACATGAACTTGTTAGATACTCGTGGGACATCCTGGACCTAGCAGAAGTCAGATGGACAGGATTAGGAGAAACAATAACGGATGATGGTCACAAAATTTGGTTTAGTGGAGATGAGTCCAAACATCAGCATGGAGTAGGTTTTATTGTACATAAAGATAGATTGAACTCTGTCATCAGCTGCACCCCAATAAATAGTAGGCTTATCACCATACGTATTGCAGCACATCCAAAGAACATCTCTATCATACAGGTATATGCCCCCACTACTGACTATGAGGATGAGGCAATTGATACATTTTATGAAAATCTGGATGAGACAATTAAGAAAATTCCAAAGAAATATCTTCTCATCGTGTTAGGTGATTGGAATGCTAAAATAGGGCCAGATGCATACGGTCAGTGGGCTGGCACAGTGGGGAAATTTGGGATAGGAGAAACCAACGATCGAGGACTAAGGTTACTAGAATTTGCCAGCAACTATAAACTAACCCTTGCAAATACACTATTTCCTCATATGTTATCAAGAAGAACAACGTGGCATGCCTCGAAAACTGAGATACATGGCCAAATTGATTTTATTCTTGTATCCAAAAGATTCAAGTCCAGTATTAATAAAGCCAAGACTAGGACTTTTCCTGGCGCCGACATTGGTAGTGATCACGACATGGTATTGATGACGCTCAAGCTTAAGCTCAAAAAGAACTATAATCAAAACAGATGTTCTCAGTTAAGATTCAATTTATACAAACTGAAAGATCCAGAAATCGCGGGAATCTTTGAGGCAACTGTTGGGGGAAAATTCGCAGCTCTCAACTTTTTGGAGGATGATATCAACTCAATCACAGAGAACATGAAAGACGTGCTCATTGAATCAGCTACAGAAATACTTGGTAAAAGAAAGAAAATAAACAAACCATGGGTTACAGATGACATTCTGAAGTTATGTGATACACGGCGGGAAATGAAAAAGGTTAAGAAAGAGGTTCCTGAAGCAGCATGGCAATACAGTATGGTGAATAAAAATATTAGAAAGAAAATGAAACAGGCCAAAGAAAAATGGGTAGCTGATCAGTGTGAGTCCATTAATACGGGGCTAATAAAAGGTAACAGCAAGGCAGCTTTTGACACATTAAGAAGACTATCAAAACCCCAACAGCCCAGGGTAACTGTCATAGAAGATAGCAATGGGGCTCTGCTCAATGACAAAACAGCTGTAATGAGAAGGTGGACAGAATATTGTAAAGAATTATATAACTGTAAACTCGACACTGACTATAGCATATTAAACAACATTAAGTGCGATAACAGGGAACTCGGAAATGCAACAATATTACGGGAAGAAGTGGAAGAGGCTATATCTTCTCTGAAAGGAGGGAAGTCACCAGGTGTGGATAATATCCCAGCACAGCTCTTGAAATATGGAGGACCAGATATAGTAAAAATCATGACAACAATTTGCCAGAAGATATGGAGCACAAAAAAGTGGCCAAAAGAGTGGACGCAGTCATTAATAATACCGCTTCCAAAGAAAGGAAATCTAAACATGTGCAAGAACTACAGAACCATTAGCCTTATTAGTCATCCAAGTAAAGTGATGTTAAGGATAATTTTGAACAGAATAAAACAGAAATCAGAAGAAATCTTGTCCGAGGAACAGGCTGGCTTTAGACCAAAAAGAAGTACCTCAGAACAAATCTTCAATATTAGATTACTGATCGAAAAACATCTCCAGCATCAACGCGATTTATACCATAACTTCATCGATTTCACAAAAGCCTTCGATCGAGTCTGGCATGAAGTCTTATGGCAAATAATGAGAAAATTCAATTTTGATACCAACATCATAGATATCATTGAAGCACTATACAAGGATGCAAGCAGTGCTGTTTTTGCAAGCAATGACATTGGAGAATTTTTGAAAACAACTGTAGGAGTTCTCCAGGGATGTATCCTGTCCCCAGTGCTCTTTAATATATATCTAGAACATATCATGCAGGAGGCTCTTTATGATTATAAAACAACCATAACAATTGGAGGCCGACCTCTTTGCAATCTACGTTTTGCTGATGATATCGATCTGATAGCTGGAACAGAATCAGAACTTCAAGACCTTACCTCTAGACTGGAGAAAGTAACAAGAACATATGGGATGGAAATTAATATAGAAAAAAGCAAGATATTGGTGAATAGCCATAAGAAACATGTTCCGACCAACATTACGTTAAATGGGCAAACGTTAGAAGAAGTTAACACCTTTAAATATCTCGGGTCCACTATATGTAGTGATGGGAGATCAAGTAAAGAAATCAAGACAAGACTTGAGATGGCCTCAGCTGCCATGACAAGACTGAATGTGATCTGGAAAAGTAACATCAGTTTTCCTGTGAAGATCAAATTATACAAATCACTTGTATTATCTATTCTCTTATATGGATGTGAGAGCTGGACACTCACTGCAGATACGGAGCGAAGGATTCAGGCTTTCGAGCATAAATGTTATAGAAGAATTTTGCGCATTTGCTATAAAGAGCACAAAACAAATGTCTATGTTAGAGAGAAGATAAACACCTATGCAGACCACCAAGAACCACTTTTGTCAGTAGTGAAACGTCGAAAGCTTGCCTGGTTTGGGCATGTAACTCGTCATGACTTCCTTTCGAAAATGATCCTCCAGGGAACAGTCGAAGGTAAACGGAGAAGAGGAAGGCACAGAAAATCCTGGGCTGATAACATCAAAGAATGGGCAGGACATGGTTTCTCCACACTTGTACGCATTGCTGAGGATAGAGAGCAGTGGAGGACCCTGTCTGCTGATGCTTCCCCCATGGCACCCCTACGACCCATGACGGATTACGGGTTGAGATGATGATGATGTGGTTATTACTAATTTGTGTTTCTTACTGTGTACATCTGGAGTATGTGCCATTGATTATTAGTGTGTCTTACCGTGTACCTGTTAAGTATGTGTTATTTCTATTTCGTGTTTTTACAGTGTACATGTGGAGTATGTCTTATTACTACTTAGTGTTTCTTTCTTATACCCGTGTGATCAACAGGGTGATTAATGTGTATGTGTTTCTTTGTAATTGTGGAGTATAGGTGATGATTTATGTAATTTCCAACTTCGTATAAATAGAGTGTTGTGGTTATTTATTGTTGTGTCTTAATGTGTGAATGCATAGTATTCGTGATTTATCTTCTATGTCTGAATTTGCGAATGTATACTGAAGCACATTAAAAACACACCACTATTATATATACTGATGCCGAGAAGCTGGGAAAAAAAAGTGTGGGAATGGATTTTCCCCGTGTTTGTCATGAGGTAGAGAGCGAATGGTTGCTGGAATAGAAAGTGCATGATTCAACCCACGGGTTTGTGTACAGACTTCATGAAAACAATGAAAGTTACACGCGCAACACGATTCCCAACAGCTATGACCCTGAAAATGTGTACGCGTTGTGGCAGTATACTCGGTATAAAAAGGCCGTTGAGATAAAACACCCAGTACATGTACTTGAAATGCCACGACTATCTGAAAACGACCGCCAGCGAGCCATTGGTATGTTGGAGACCGGAATGAGCTCGCGCGCCATTGCCAAAAGGATGAATTGCCACCACAGCACTATTGTACGTCTCAATGAACGTTACGGAACCACTGGCAGTGCCCGGGATAGACTTCGGAGTGGCTAACCACGAGTTACTACCCCTGCGCAAGATCGTTATATTGTGCTGAGTCACCTAAGGAATCGTTCTCCCCCAGCAAGACAAACAGCAAGAGCAATAGGGGATAGACGTGGGCAAATATCTCGAATGACAGTCATACGACGACTCAGAGATACAGGCCTTACTGCAAGACGACCTTATGTTGGGCCAAACTTGACTCACAGACATCGTCAGCAGCGCCTGCAATGGGCAGAGCAACATGTCAGATGGACTAGACTGCAGTGGAATGCTGTCCTATTCACAGACGAGAGCAGATTTAACATATCCTTTGCTGATGGACGTATGCGGATTTGGCGACGGGTGTGGAGTGCGCTTTGCAGATTTGCTGTGTTCGTCAGCACACAACCGATTTGGAGGTGGCAGTATTCACATTTGGGGAGGATTCAGTTTTCACCATCGCTTGCCTCTTCACGTCTTCTGTGGAAATGTTAATGCTGTGACATATCGAGATGAGGTTCTGGATGCATTGGCTGCTCCTGCGTTTACAAATTATCCAGACTTGCAGCTTCTCCAGCAGGATAACGCACATGCGCACACCGCATGCATTACGCAGTAATATCTACAGCAGCAGAACATTGTGACGATTGATTGGCCTGCCCTATCACCAGACATGTCCCCTATAAAACATCTGTGTGACGAGCTTGGACGCAGAGTCTACAGGCAAGGTTCTCCAGCTAATCTGCAACAGCTCGAAGATGCTCTTACACGTGAATGGGACTTGATTCCCCGGAATTTCCTTCAGAGACTTGTGCGTTCCATGCGGAGCCGCTGCCAAGCTTGTTTGCAAGCACACGGTGGACATACCAGATACTGAGGATAGTGTGAATGAATTTTTTTTTTTTTTTATTGGTTGCATTTTTGGTTTTCTCCCTTGCCTGCACAGAATGCAATGAATTTCATAACAATCAAATGTACAAATTAATGACCAGCATGGATTCATAGGAAAATGAATAAAGATTTCAAATATGTAAACTTGTAAACACTTATATTTACATTTCACACTCTGTTCCTGGATTATACAGGTGGTGCGTTTTTTATGTGCTTTATTATATATTACTGGTGATTTATTATTATGTTTTAATATGTGAATGTGCAGTATGTGTGATTTGTTTTTATCACATACTTTGTATATGTGTAGAATGAGTGATCAATGTTTATGTCTTAATGTGTATATGTATTGAAGATGGTATACTGCTCCACCTATGTCCCATTCTTGACATATGGATGTGAGTCATGGGCAATGACTACAACCCACAAAAGCCAGATCCAAACCTCAAAAATGAGGTATCTGAGGAAGGTGGTTGAAGTAACAAGAAGAGACATGGTCCGCAACCAGACAATACGTCAAGGCCTAAAATCCCACCCACTGCAGACCCAAATAGAACAGTCCCAACTAAGATGGTTTGGCCATGTCTGCAGAATGGGAGAAGAACGGCTACCACGACAAACATGGGAAACAAAGAGCCAGGGATCCAAACCTCCAGGACGACCCAGAGTCCGCTGGGAGGACAACATTAGACAATCTTTGAAGGACCGAGGACCAGAATGGAACCAGGCCAGGAAGAAGACAGCTGATAGAATTGTCTGGCGCTCTCTCTTCCAAACCTCTACACCTCACGGAAGAAGGGGAACGACTAAGTAAGTAAGTGTATATGTGGTGACTTATTGTTGTAATAATGTGTACATGTATAGTATATGTGGTGACTTATTGTTGTCTTAATTTGTACATGTAAAGTGTATGTGGTGAGTTATTGTCTAAATGTCGTACATACGGAGAAGGTGTGGTGGGATAATTTTTTTTCCTTGTCCCGTTTTAGTAAACGTTTACTCTTTTGGTAGCATAAGTGTGAACGCTTGATGATGTTTGCTTCTGTTTACTTCTGATCTCTTTGACCTGGTTTTCTCTCTCTTCCTCTGTCTAAAAATATATAATAATACAAATAATACAAAACACAATAAAAGAACCATTTGCAAATAATAACAGACAAAAAATTTTGCAGTTTTATTTAGATATTTGCAAAATGAAAACACAAATTAAACATATTTTCAAGGAATTACATTGTATGTCAAGTTGCAAAATTACACGTACGAATGCTTCTCTAAACTTATAAACTAAAGTAACTCAAGAATTCATTTTATCAGCACGACTTCTGGTACAAAACGTGCAACATGAATGGACAATGGTAAACAGGCAAGTCAATGGTTATCCATAACGGAAAACGTTAAAGCCACTGCCTTGATTTCCGTTTCCGGTAGTTTCTGATGGGCTTGTGTGAGCTCGTGCAGAAGCCGGCATGTACCCTAATGGCTGCCAGAACATTTGTCTTTTCATTTCTGTAATTAAGACATCGTCATCTATTTCTGGAAAGATCTGGTCTAGAACATCTGTATTTAAAGCGGTTCTTTTCTCGAACGTAGGCCAACTAAAGTCAGACGGAAGTAACTTCTGCGCATGCACTTTTAGTGGTCTCAGAAAAACCCCAATAGACACGTCCACGGTAAAGATGAAGGGTTTATTCGGTTCATGCTGATAGAAGTAGTTCATGTTGTCCTCTGTGTTAAAGATGGACGGACGACAAGAACACAAGCTAATAATTGTAAGCAGTGAGAATGTAAAGATGGCATTTACTGATGGCGTCATTTTGAAGTTTGTGACAATTCTTGATGCTAGAGATGACCTCGAGGAAATCTGTAATTAAAACAAAAATAAACAAATCATTTACGTTGTCTGAAAAATAAGCAAAGCAAGCGAGAACGTGCAGCGGCTGATGAAAGATATGTAAACTTTAGAGAACTAGCAGTGTCTGATGACAGATATGTAAATGTGTAGAGAACTAGCAGTGTCTGATGAAAGATATGTAAATTTGTAGATAACTAGCAGTGTATGATGAAAGGTATGTAAATTTATAGAGAACTAGCAGTGTCTGATGAAAGATATGTAAATTTTAGAGAACTAGCAGTGTCCAAAGAAAGATATGTAAATTTGCAGAGAACTAGCAGTGTCTGAAGAAAGATATGTAAATTTTAGAGAACTAACAGTGTCTGATGAAAGAAAATTAAATTTAGTTTTGAGGTGCTGGTTAATTACTCAATTTTCCGTCAACTTCTCATGACCAAGTTGTGTTACAATTTATTTGTGACGATGTTTTGTTTGTACGTTTTGTGAAGATAATTTATGACTCAGTATTGAGACCATATTTTGTGACCCAGTTGTATGAGATTTAAAAATTATTGTAACAACAACACAATAATAATAATAATAATAATCAATATTTTTTCAGGGACATTTTGGGTCGTGATGAGTTGACAAACATTACAACACCCTTGAATAAGGTTATGACCTTTAATGCGATTGGTTAGATTGGAATAACATGATCTTGTACATTGGGCTGGCCACCTCATTATATAAGACAAACAGCTATAGAAACCACCGCTGTAATCCCACTAGAAAGTTTTGATGGTGTGCCTACATAACCTGAACTAGCTGATGGAGTGTGTCACAGAATGGATTGGTGCGATCCCTTCTTCTTCCTAGCCTCTGTTTCACTACGGCAGTAATCGTTACATTTGTGGTACGGATTTTATTGCGTGCTTTTAATTGTCTATCTTTTCTTTTTCTTTGTTTTTTATGTTTCTTCTTACTTCTTTGTTTGCTTCTATGCACACTTCATGAGCCTTGGCTTTCGAGCTTCTGGTTTTGCTTCTGTTTAAATCTGCTTTCTTGTTTGTCCTCTCTTCTATCTTACTAACGGTTTCTGCTGTTATCCATGCTTTGTGCTGATGTTCTCTTATTCTCAGTACTTCTTCACATGTCTCGTTCCATATATTTTTTACTTGTTGCCAGTCTGTTTCATCTTCCAGCTGTTGGAGTACTTGGTATTTGTTGGATACTGTGATTGAAAATTTTTCTCTTATTTCCTGATTTTTCTTCTTCTTAAGACGCTGGCGATGGATAGGACACACATTGAGGAAACCTGTTGATAGCATTACAAGGCAGTCCTTGTTCTGGAATTCACACGGAAAGAGAGGGAGAGGTAGGCCAAAAAATGCATGGAGAAGAGAACTGGAAACAGAGGTGAAAATGATGAGGAAAACATAGAAAGAATCTGAGCGGATGGCACTGGCCAGGAAGACTTGGCATGTGTTTGTTGAAGGCCTCTTCTCCTTGGGAGCTAAATGGTATTGATGGATTGATTGATTTCAATTGTCGCACTTTCTTTCTCTGCTAAGTAGCAGAAATTTAATATCGTCAAATCATTGTGACACTCCTTGTATGTGATAATAATCACATTTTGCTTGATGCGGCACAGATTTGCTGAGATTAGAGCAGTGAAAACCAATATGGGTTTGCTCAGATTCGCATGATTCTGTTTGATCAAGCTGGGCCGGGTGATAAAATTGCTCGCCCGTAGTCGGTTTTTGTTTGCTCAGACAACATATAACAAATTATCCGTATGTGCGACACATTTGGGACGGACACGTATGATCTAATCATTTCCTTTCCACCACATTATTTTGTAAGAAAGTAATAAAATACGACATCTGACACACGTTGTTGTATGAGTTTAACGACATCTTTGTGAGTTCGTACACAGGGCAATCGGATGTTTACAGCCCATTTTCATAAAAGTAATGTTCGAAATTTTGCACTAAACGAGTCACGCAAAATATTCAAATCAGATTGGCTGCTCATTTGATCTCCATAACAAACAGAGCGGGGTAAATCCGTGAATATAACCTGGCGTTTGTTCAGTGTTCTTTCACTGTGAAAATTTACTCAGATGAATCATTTGTCAACAACAACCGGGCTTGTCAGAAGAAAATTCAGGATTTTCATTTATCAGACCGGACTTTTATTGGAACACCTTGTAAGACTTAATACAGCCCAGGAAATCCATTTTTATAAGAAACTGGACTCTCAGAAAACTGCACACACACACACACACACACACACATACACACACACACAATCAAAGGAGTTTTAGTGCTAAACTAACGACCACAAGTACACGTGTAAGAGGCCTAACTCAGTGCCTTAACGTATTCATATGAGCAAAAACGTATGTGAGCCAAGATTGGCGACAGTTATGATTTTAAATCAGGTATTTCATTACTAACATGTGAACTAACATATATGTATATATTACCACGTGAATTTTAATGTTTTGAAAGTATAAGGAATGTCCAAGTCATTTGGGGCTGGCTACCTCAGCATAAAGAATGATGTCATGAACCACCACTGCAAGGGACTGGTGACTGCTCTATTGCTAGTTTCTTAAAGAGAACTAAACGCATAAATAGTCCCAGGTATAGTATGGAGAAGGGAGGGAAAGGTGAAAGAAATGATGTACATTCTAAGTATAATATTTACATTTGCAGTAAGTGTAAATGTAAACGAAATAATAATCCCTTTAAAATTAATGGAAGTTTCAAACTTTTCAATCAGTGTAAATATAAATTAAAACATATTCAATTTATAGTGTGAACACTTTTCAAACAGTGGAAATGTAAATGTAAAAAATATTCTATCTGTATTATTAACCTTTTCATTTAAATGTAAAATCCATATATATACATATATACATATATATACATATATATATATATATATATATATATATATATATATATTATATATATATATATATATATATATATATATATATATATATATATATATATATATATATATATATATATATATATATATATATATATATATATATATATATATATATATATATATATTTATATATATATATATATATATATATATATATATATATATATATATATATATATATATATATACTGTGGACTAGTAATATTGTGGATTTATCACCATCAGCATATGGATCATAATACTAACAATCTCAAGACTCGTTATCTTGGAGTACGACCACAACAAAAAATAGCTGACATGAACTCACCATAACACCTGTACAGGTTAAGGTCCCTTTTAATACTTATGCACACAATGAAGCCACACACGGCTCGAAATACAAATGCAATACAATGCAACAGAAATACCAATACCACTTGCAATAATCAACAACTCAATCTATCATTATCAACACTCGCGGGTACGTCATACTAAGGAACAAACACAATGACTTTCGCTCACCGGCTAAGTCCTTCACTATGATAACGCCATACTTAACTACAAATGACTTCTCATCAATGAATTACACCACTGTCATAGATATATATATATATATATATATATATATATATATATATATATATATATATATATATATATTATATATATATATATATATATATATATATATATATATATATATATATATATATATATATATATATAAAACCAAATTTGACCACATGAATAAATGACAAGCTCCCTGAATGAACAACTATGGCATCCAATAACCAGCAAAATGCTGATAGGGACCAACAAACGATCTCTCCCGGTCGATAGCCAGAAACTCACTGACTTTCCCCGCCAGAATTTGGGCGCACTTCCTTCCAGGTCACATGACCAAAACGGGTTTTAAATTTTATCAGGGTTGTCACTCTACAGCGTGACCAACTTAATATTTTATAATATTTATAGACAAAAAAAGGGCAACCTGAAACTGTGCACAAACTACAGAACTATAGCTCTTATAAGCCATGCCAGCAAAATACTTTTAAAAATCATAATGAAAAGGATGCAACAAAAGCTAGAAACAGAAATAAACGAAGTACAGGCGGGTTTTCGACCAGGTAGAGGCACTAGAGATCATATATTCAACATGACGATCATCATAGAAAAGTGTAGAGAATTCAACGTTGACCTACATACCTGTTTCATTGATTACACCAAAGCTTTCGAATGTGTACAACATCAGCAGTTATGGGCTATAATGAAAAATATGGGATTTCCAAACCACCTTATACAACTCATCGCACTGATGTACCAAGAACAACAGGCAGCCGTAAGAATAGAGGGGGAAACATCAGAATGGTTTGAAGTATAGAAAGGAGTAAGACAAGGGTGTACCCTTTCCCCTTACCTGTTTAACATTTATGCCGAGAATATCATGAGAAACGTAAGAGATGACCAAGAGAACACAGAGTTTGACTCATTTTACATCGGCGGGTACCAGATCCCGGAAATCAGATATGCTGACGACACAGTCCTCCTATCGACCAACCCAGAAGGACTTGAACAATTAATTCTGTCCACCAAAAAACACAGCGAGGCCCAGAATCTATACCTAAACACCAAGAAGACCAAAGTATTGACAACAGACAAAGTAAAGACCAAACCAGAAATTGAAATTGATAACGAAGAACTGGAAAGTGTTAATGAATTCGAATACTTAGGATCAATCATCAACAGCTCTGGCGACTGTGCAGTAGAAATTAAAAGAAGACTTGCAATTGCTTCACATAAACTAATACAGATGAAAAACCTATGGCAAGGTACAAGCAAAGAAACAAAGTTACAACTGATCAGAGCATGTATATTCCCAGTAGCAACATACGGCTGCAAGACTTGGACACTCAATAAAACAGTTGCAAAAAAGATTACATCATTCGAAATGAAATGCTACAGAAGGATGTTGAGAATACCCTGGACAGAAAAAAAGACCAACAGAGAAGTACTGCACTCACTAAACGTACAGGAACATTGGCTCCTAAATACCATCGCAATAAGGAAGCTGAAATTGTTCGGTCATATAAAAAGACATAATAGTCTGGAAAAAAACAGTGATGGAAGGCATGGTCCCTAGAAAAAGGGGAAGGGGTCGACCTAGACGACGGTGGACCCAGGACATCACAGAGAGTCTGAACTTGTCTTTGGCTGATGCAGGTCGACTTGCCCAGAATCGTGATGCGTTCAGAGCAGCTGTAATGGAGACAACGTTCAGAAAAGAATACGTCACATGATGATGATGATACTGTGACATCCACTCCCCCCCTCCTCCTTAAGGAAGAAAGAGGAGTCACGCCCAACCCCCTTCGGAGTATGAACGAACAAAATGCCGAGACGGCACCTCCTCATCAACCTGGAGAATGCCAAAGTTGTCCAATACCATTGTCGTTCATGCCATTTCACATCATGCACCAAATACAATTTAAGAATGGACTAATCATCCCAGGTACTGGTAGTCGTGAAAAATAAAAACGACTGTCGAGACCTGGTCTATGAAATACAATAAATGTTACAAATTAATTATTCATATCAAGGTATCAATAATAAAGCATAATCTCATAGTATAAACAACCTGTCTACATACTGTAAATATACATATATAATACCATGATTTATACATACATTGAATATAACTTTATCCATATTGCCCTTATGTCATAGTGACACATAAATCATATACCATATTACATCTTCATAAACATCAACTCTAATGATTAAAATACATTTCTTCCATAATCAAAGTAAATACTCTCTTCGGATGCTCCTGTCCCACACCAACTTCATAACCTGGACAATTCATCCGCTACAATATTATGTCCTCCCTGAATAGGTAAAATAGTAAAGTTGAATTGCTGCAGCAATAATGCCCAGCGTGTCAACTTAGCACTGGTGGATTTAGCCGATGCAAAAATAGCAGTGGTTTCTGATATGTTTGGAGGAAAATTGCACTCCCAACAGATATCGTGCCCGCTTAGACACCGCCCAAAAAATCGGAAGGCACTCCCTCTCAATTGTAGAGTATCTAGTTTCTGCTGGCAACAACTTTCGACTGAGATACATTGTAAAGCATAACATATAATGACATAAACATGCATTGCAAAGCATTACATAATATTTACAGGTTTACAAAATCCTCATATTCATAACAAAATGGTATTGGGGGCGTGGATCAGACTTAAAGGTTCGGTTCGCATCAACCGAAAGACCTTACTGAACACGAAACCGAAACCTAACCTTAGCTATTGCTGGACTTTTATCAGATGGTTCTGAAGCAACGACAAATGCTTCCGCTTTACTGCATCACACGCACCCCACCAATTCGCGAACGTCACTCGTGCCATTTTGGTATTGTCGCGCAACAACAATACCTCCACAAATCTAACAGTGCTACCTCATCAAACACTCTTCTGAGTGTGCGCCAGCTAGCACTCAGAGGTACGTTACGCACCCAAACTGTGCGATCATTAACTTTCGGACCCTCGTATAAGTTCCTACTGCTCCTAATTATGTGATTTGGTACTTACCAAGAAACGTGTCTACGATGTACCTTCTGGTCATCCCCTTTGGGAGTTTGGTGATGCTGAGTCTCTGCTCCACCCACATCCACGGCCTTATGCACCTAGCGTACATTGCCGACGATTAAATCGGCAATCGGATCATCGAGAACGAACGCGTTCACTCTACCCGAGAGGAACGGAGTGTCCACATTAATATTCGCCTGGGGGTACGACTCCACTTTGCCCCCGAACGTGGTGCACTTTACAGTTTTGCCTGTAAGGCAGGAGTCGTCGATGCACGACCGACGCACCCCAATTGTGGTGCAACCAGTGTCCCGCAAAACCCGGACTAGTCTATTCTCCACCTTGCCTTCGTGGAGAATCACCTTACCAGTCTCATGGACTGCCGACAGATATGGTGCCGCATGCCCACATCGAAGCACTACCCTCTCGTTCGCGTGAAACAGAGGGCAACACCCTGCATAGTCCTCACTATTAATTGTGTCCAACACGAACGCGGAATTCGCGTGTTCTATTGGGGTTGGACACCTGTCTGCACAAAGATTATTTCCACCACAAATGGTACACAAGCGCTCTTTCTTCTTCTCATCGCGTGTACTTTTGCTGGAGCCTTTCGATGACGAAGACCCCTCATCCGAGTCGGAAGATCGACTCTCTGAGGAACCACTCCTCTGCTTGGAATTGTTTTTCTTTATAACTGTTGCAAGGTGGTTTGCTCTGAACAATGTTCCATGTGATATGAATAAAACAATTATAAATTTCTGGCCATTGTTTTTTCTTTGATATGTTAGTTTTTTCATTCAGTGATAGTGCATCGTGCCTTCGATGGAACATTAAGCGAATGCGGGGGTGGAAGATTCCGAACAATACTTGAACCTTGGAATACGATTGATTTGATAAGTCATTTCATTGAGTCCATACATTTAATTCACAGTTGTACACACAGGATGATCATTTCAAATAGGAGTAGAGCATAAGTCCATATAAGTCATGCATAAATTAATCAATAACGTAGACTGCTGGTTATGTGTCAATGTCCGTTTAAGGATACAATGCAGTATTGTCGTCAGAACATCACAGCTATATGCACGCGCAGCTAGACATGGCTACCTGCCGACAGTGAGACTGCGAGTCTGAATATTTCATATGAATTTGACGATTATTCTCATCCTTCTGAGGATTCTAGTTAATTACTAACCTCCATAAATTTTCCTCTCATATAGAGTTCTAGGACTGACCCTGGTCCATCAAAAAATGCATATATATATATGGCTATATCATGCCATTGAATTGGAAGGTTAGAAAAACGCAGCTATTCAGCTTGGCGGTCAAGTAACAAAGGGTAGCGTTTCTTAGTTACCGACTGTGACCCAAACAACGCTATACACGTCATAATCAATCGTGTATGGAGCGTTCAATAATTGAAACATCTATCGCAATATATTAAATGCCTTAACCTTTACAATTGCACGTCTGATAACCTTTAGCAGACGGCGTTAATATCATATACCGTAACAATAACAAAACCGGTCTTTGTCCCGAGATTCCTCGAAGCGTACCTGCTTTCGCGTTTGGCGCTCACCTCTATCGCTATAATTATCATATTGTCGGTTCTGCCACCTCGTCCGACCATACCGATGAGATCGGAAATTCTCATAATTTCCTCTACGTGGCTGATAGGGACTTGAGGGCTTCTCATACTTCTGCTCTTGGCCCCTGTTTACATTGTCTGACTGATTTCGCCAAGACTGGAGATAAACTTTGTCAACATTGGCGACTAAGTCATCTGACAGACCTGACTTTTGAATGGATTTGCCAGGGTGGGCAAGGACATAATGGTGCCCCAATTGAGCGATCGACTTAATGTCCTTTGGTTGACGTTCTTAAAAAACGCAACCAACTCACTGGAACACGAGGACAACACTTTGTCCCGTAGCACTAAGTCTAACAAGACATCATAGTCCTTCGTTATCCCCTCCATTTCGATCCATCTTTTCAGCAGAAGTTTGATCTTCGAGATAAAGTCCTCGAAGTCCTGGTCTGCGCTTGGCATCGCGTTTTTAAAACGCGTCCGGTAGCCGTCAGCAGTCAGACGGAATTTCCGGAGCAACCTTTCCTTTACTTTGTCGTAATCGGCCCTTTCCACTAACGGGAGGCTACAGAAAGTCTCCATCGCAGGCCCCACTAGCAGCGTAAATAACAGAGATGGCCATTGATCTCTGTCAGCCTTATAGGCCATGCATTTGGCCTCGAATCTTTCAAGGAAGAAATGTAAGCTATCAATTTTATCATTAAAATTTGGCAGACGCAGCCTAAAGGGACGATGAGCCCCTCCAGGAGTCGAGTTCTGACCATTCGCACCCTATTCCAATTTCTTCATATGTATTTCCTTATCCATCATCTTCTCTTCCAGAGCTATTCTCATTCTCTCTTTCTCTAACTCTAACTCTCTATCTTCTCTCATCTACTTTTCTTGCAATTCTCTATCTTCTCTCATCTTCTTTTCTTGCAATTCTCTATCTATCTTCTTTTCTTCCAATTCTTGCTCAATCTTCTTTTCTTGCAATTCTCTATCTTCTCTCATCTTCTTTTCTTGCAATTCTTTATCTTCTCTCATCTTATTTTCTTGCAATTCGAACTCTTTCTGTTTCCACTCTTTTTTTTCTTTTATCTTCTTTTCTTGTAACTCTTTATCTTCTTTCATCTTCTTTTCTTGAAATTCCAATTCTGTCCTTTTTATCTCTAGCTGTACAATATTATACATAGGTAATTTTTTGTGCTTAAGGGAAAGTCATTATTGAGTTACTTCCCTTGAAAGTTGTGCCATCTCTTCGATCAAACTCCGCGGATAAATCCATTTTACTGCGATTTATTCGTTGTTTGGGTAATAATAGATTGTTCTTGCTTCAGAATATCTATGGCCTGAATTTATGTGTATTGTTTGTCTGAGTAGGACGAGTCTGTCTTATATCTGTATATCTTTACATATCTAAGTCGAACTATATGTTCTGTTGTCTCTAGAGAGGTCAAAGGCTATTCGGCGGATGTGTCGCTAGAGTGTGGTGTGATTTGGCTTCGTCCTGATAGGGACTGTGTGTGTTTTTCCTATGTCGGCCTGTCGCCGGGAAAAAGTGATCTCAGTATTTGTGGGGAAAGTGATAGTCGTCTAAACCTATCGTGTATGCTTTACCCCAGTGTTTATTCATATTGCCAAGGAATGGCAGTTTCATATTTCCTCTACCAAGGTAATCAAAGACACTCTTATGAACTCTCGATCGAAGCCACCATTTTCGATAGTTACGATTTGAATGTCTAAGAGAATATATTTGACTCGATGAAAACGACTTCGATTCCTAGCAGCACTATATTCTGTAGAATGCAGTCAATTGTTCATGATCAAATCTACAGAGCAATGCAATGTTTTATGAATGACTAACTTTAGGACAGATTCATTATCTGCATCCAAACGTGAGTGACAGTTCACGAGTGAAGCCATCTTGGAACCAAAACATGTAGCGACTTTCAAGAAGAGAAAGGGGATGCCCGTATTATCGCTTGTTTAGTCCAGAGATCACTGCTACACATGAGAACCCGTTATTAGCGGTTCAATATTATTATATGAAAAAAATATGTGCTGAACATTATGTGGGAGAATCGTCGCTAAACGAGATTAGGTTTAGAAGCCATCTGAAATATTGTTTATAAGCTGACGTGCTCAGTCAGTGAAGTCAGATGATTTATATGTATGGGCGATGCTGAGGGCTTGGCTACTGACAGTCCATTATAATATTAATCTACATGAGTGCCCATGTAACATAACATTGCAAGACCATTTATCCACTGTACTATGATGTATTATGCCAACCTGTGATTTGTCACTATCTGTGCTGTCGAGTGTGTACGTCCAATTAAACTTTAGAAAAGGTACACAGTCGTTGGTGTCGATGACTTCCAGTCATACATGAGTGTGAGAAAAGAACATTTGTCAACAACACGAACCCTTATCATCATTCGCACATTGTACACTCAATCCATGTCTACACACCACTGCGTAGGTCAAGTTGACATTCCATACACTACAGTGGAGCAAACAACACCATAGAGATCTTATCAACTGATGATGATGATGATGTCTGCTTCCATCCACTTATATCTATCTTTTGGTGGATATCATTAACGGGAATAAAAATCCAACATTATCAACCTTATCAACTGGTGGACCAGCTTTCTGGGTTTGACCTCGCAGAAGTTCAGAAGTCAACAGATTACCGATACCAGACCGTTTCCTGTGGCTGATACGACACACTTGCAGTATTGGTTTGCTCTTTGTCAACACTTCGTCACGTGACCTGTCAAGTGAATGCAGTATGTAGGCCAGCGTTGTTGACAGTTTTACATTAGACATTACAGAGTTTCACAGAACAGTTGGATCAATTCTTGTCAATGTTAACAGGAAGACAGTATTTGTGTACTAAGAAGTCCTATTTTCATCGATGGATCTTCTTGTTTTCCATATATGAACTTTAATATTTAAGGCCAGAATGTTTAATTGAATAAAGTGGCAGTTTGTTTATGTTCATAAAAATAACTTTGCCATTACTGTAAAACTGAGCCTATTTTGCAACACATACTATCATACACATAATTTATATATATTTATGTTTACATGTTATTTGTTTGTATAGTATGTTAGTTTCTATGTCAGCGGGTTGTGTTTAAGGTTGGGCGGCGTCCTCACAACAGAATATCCCACGTCATAGAGGGTCCGTTGTGGGCGTTTTCTATAGGTGCAATTTTCTTGATTGAAAATTTGCTGCGACAACTGTTGCTTTTGTGTTAGCTGTGAAGACTGTAATTATTGTTATTTTTGTAATATTTCTTTGTTCTTTAGTTTTGTTTTGAGTTGTTTGTAATTTGTTGGTCTACTCTTTTCTATCTTTCAGTTCTATTCACAATTTGTATTCATATATTGTGACGTCATTGGTGTTGTTATTCTTTGCAGATTCAGTGATTATTTTCATTGATTTCCCTATTTGATTTATTTTGATTTCTGCAAACGTTCTTGTATTGTCAGTCCTATTTGTACTTTATGTATTCTGTTGGTTGACATATGTTTTATATAGGTATATTTCATAAGACACAATTGCCTGTGCACTGCACTTGGATTATGTATAAACCAGTACCTGATTATTATTACTATTATACAAGACCTTATTAAAGGCTTGTGACCCACAGATATTGGGATAGTATACTGATTAATCAAGTCATTGAGAACTTGTGGTATTATTATTATTTCAGGTGATTAGTATTATTGTTAGACACCATGTCTACATTAGAATACTTCATTATACAAGGGAAAGCCCTTGATAAAACTGGTCAACAATTAGAACAATGGGCAGTTGCTCAATATGACAAAGCATTAGCTGCAGAAGAGAGAAGAGCTATGGCAGAAGAGAAAAGATTAGCTGCAGAAGAAAGAAAAGCTATGGCGGAAGAGAAAAGATTAGAAAGAGAAGCTGAGGCTGCTGCTGAACAAAAGAAATTACAGATGCAGGTGGAGGAAAGGAGATTTGAAGCTGAACAAAAAAAATTAGAAAGAGAAGCTGCTGCGGAACAAAAAAGATTAGACAGTGAAGCTGAACAAAAAAGATTAGACAGGGAAGCTGAACAAAAAAAATTAGAAAGAGAAGCTGCGGCTGAACAAAAAAGATTAGACAGTGAAGCTGAACAAAAAAGATTAGACAGGGAAGCTGAACAAAAAAGATTAGACAGGGAGGCTGAACAAAAAAGATTAGATGCTGAAGAGAAAAAAGCAATAAGAGAACATGAATTTGAGTTGGAGAAATTGAGATTGACAAGTATGAGTAATGTTAATCAGGCATCTAGTGGTAATGGTAAACCTTCTACTTACAAGGTTAAGGTTCCACCGTTCAATCAGTCCAGTGACGATATTACATTCTGGCTGGATAGATTTGAACGTTCTTGTCGTACACATAATGTGGATAAATCACAATACGCTAATCAATTATCAGAAAACTTGAAAGGTGAATCTTTGACTAGATTATGCCTTGTAGGAGAAGCAGATAAGGATAATTATGATGTCATTAGGGCGGCTTTGATAAAAAAATATCAGCTAAGTGAGGAAGGCTATCGCCTTTTATTTAAGACGATGGTACCTGAGACGGGTGTAGAATTCTCAGAATTCACTGCAAAGGCACGTCTCACAGTTGATCGTTGGATTGAGCTTTCCAAAACAGAAAAAACGTATGAAGGACTTATGGATTTGTTGCTCAGAGATAAGATTATGTCATGTGTGAACAAACCTTTCCTTGAATTTATACATGAGCGTAAACCCAAATCTCTAAAAGAAATGGAAGAATATTGTTCCCAATATGTCACTGCACACCCCGACGTGACTTTTGGCAACACTAAGATTAAGGAGAGTATGCCAGTTGCTTCAGCAACACCATACAATCCCAATTATTCACACAGATTTCAGGGACCTCAAAACAGATTTGATAAAAAAGGTAACCATAATAGTTATCAAAACCAAGGTAACCAATCATTTCAGGGTTCTTCTTCAAAGAACTGGAGACGACCTGATAGCTCTCGACACAGGGGTGGTCATAATTATAGGAATTTCCGTAGAGGAAGTAATTATAGAAACTATCAGGGTTATCCGTCTTGGAGTCAACAAGATCATAATTACAGAGATACTCATTATAATGAATATGATAATGGTAACCAAGGGAACTATGACTCAAACCCAAATAGGGGTTACAATAGAGGTAACAATAACTACAGAGGTGATAATAACCGAGGTAGATCTCAAAACAAAAGACATAAACCACATTTTCAGGCAAACTCTGTACAACAAGAGTCCCATGAAGCCTATAAACAGAGTAAAGATAATAATGATGCTAGTAATATGGCATGTGCCGCTTTTGATTTTGGGAGAGCATCTCAGTGCCCCCAATGCAAAACGTTATTTGAGCCAACCACAGTGTCTACTTTAAGCTGTGGCCATCCTCTTCCTGCTCTTCCGGCATCAGTCGCGCATGATGGAAGAGGTTCTCTTGTCTTACATAAGGGTTTAGTGAATAACAATCCAGTCTCTGTGCTATTTGATTCTGGATGCACCACAATTGGTGTTAGGCAGTCACTCGTAGATCCTTCCCGTGCCACTGGACAAGTAGTCAAATGTGTAACATTTGGCGGCACATTAGAGAAATACTCTACTGCTATCATTAGGATTGCTACTCCTTTCTTTACGGGAGATGTACACGCATGTCTTCTTCCGAATCCGATCGCTGACCTCATCATCGGTCGCATTCATGGAGTCAAGGAATGCACTCCGCAACAAATTTCCACGTGGGAAAGGCAAAACATGCAGATTGCTAACGCTGTAGTCACTAGAGCTCAGGCTCTTAATGTGCCTCAAACTTCATCTATTGAAGATAATGAAGTGCATAACCAAGATAATCCCTTGGTAATTTCTCGTGACTCGTTTATAAAACAGCAAGAAGATGATCCCACTCTGAAGAAATTCTTCATTCTTGCAACTAAAGGTGATCCGAATAAGGACACAAGTCGTAAATCGTGGATTACAAAGAAGAATGGCGTACTTGTACGTATGGTTCAAGACTCCATTACGTCAAGTCATTCTCAAATCCTGGTTCCCAAGAATTTGAGAGTTAAAATTTTGCAGCACGCTCACGACTCTCAGTGTGCTGGACACATGGGTTTTTCCCGTACTAAGTCAAGAGTCCTTGCGGCTTTCTTTTGGCCATTGGTAAACAAGGACATACGTATTTATTGTCGATCTTGTAAAGTATGTCAGGAAGTTAAATCCAAAGGTCCACGGCATGCTGCACCCATTCAGGCGGCGGACATTCCTATTCGGCCGTTTCAAAAAATGGCCATAGACATTATTGGTCCATTTAAGATCAAGTCTGCCAGAGGACATCAGTTTATCTTGACGTGTGTTGATATGTGCACACGTTGGCCAGAGGCTATTCCTCTGAAGAGCATTACTACTGCTGATATTGCAGATGCTCTTTGGCTTATATTTTCTCGTCTGGGGTTCCCCGGAGAGATATTGTCAGACCATGGCACCCAACTAATATCAGATACCATGTCTCAAGTAATGTCTACCCTGCAGATAGATAGATCTTTAAGTAGTATCTACCATCCAATGTCTAATGGTATGGTCGAACGCCTTAATAGAACACTTAAAAACTTACTGGGGAAGATAACTGAGGATCATCCTCAAGACTGGGACAGAGTTTTACCTGCGGCCCTCTTCGCTTACAGAGAGGTACCCAATGAACATACGGGATTTTCTCCCTTTGAACTCGTCTTTGGCGCGCGTCCGCGTGGCCCTATGTCGTTGCTTCACGATCTCATAACATCTGACAATATTGACGATGACACAAAGTCATCCTACGAATATGTCATCGCGTTGAGACAAAAAATTATCGAAGCATGCAAATTAGCAACTTCTTCTTCTGAATTTGCGAAACAGAAGGCAAGGCAATTTGCCAATAAGAAGAGATGCTTACGACAACTTTGTCCTGGTGACAAAGCATTTGTATTACTACCTTGTAGGGAAAACAGATTACTTATTTCTTGGAAAGGTCCGTACGATATAATATCGAAAATTTCCGATGTCGACTATATTGTCGATATTGATGGGAAGCATAAAACCTTCCACATCAATATGCTTACTGAATTCCATGAACGTCCGGATTATTTGCAACCCATTTTCCAAGCAACGGACAATTCTCCAGTACAACATGGTCATTACTCATCACTGTCCGTGATACAGGATGAGGAAACAAGTTTTTCAGATGTAAATCTTCCTCTTCCAATGATCCCACTTCATTCCAGTGAATCATGGAAGAACGTTACTGTCTCTCCTGATTTGTCTCTAGGAGAACAGCGACAAGTTTCAACTATGTTGCAAACATTTCAGGATGTACTCACTGACATCCCTGGACAAACGAATGTCATTCAACATGACATTGTTCTAACTGACCATACTACTATTAGGGCTTAGACTTCTTGATATGTCTAGTTCTATAGTAGTTCCTTTTCTATATCATGATAGATACACATTTGTAATTTAATAATATAATGATTGTATCACTACATAGCGGTTCATGGATGTTTATTCACCGCTGTGCTTTGATGATTTTTTTCTTCATAAATCATAAATTTAAGATATCTAAGCGAAATGATGATATGAATTTTTTAGGCATTGTGTAATTGCCAGAATTGTATTATACTTTGATGACACCTTCCTGGAAAAATATACTTGTAGAGAAATAATTTCTCTCAGTTTATGAGACACATTCTCACCAGTCGCTCCATAAGTCGACTTAGCCTCATATTAGGCGTTATAGGTATTCCTGATATTTTCATCTGCGCATTATTCATGCGTTGTGAGCCTATTGTACGTTGCTCCTAGATGTATTTCAAAAAAAAAAAAAAAATGTTCCATTTTTTTTTTCCCGGGAGGTGTGGTAAGACTGTTACGTGCAGTCTTTGATATCTTACAATATTATACATAGGTAATTTTTTGTGCTTAAGGGAAAGTCATTATTGAGTTACTTCCCTTGAAAGTTGTGCCATCTCTTCGATCAAACTCCGCGGATAAATCCATTTTACTGCGATTTATTCGTTGTTTGGGTAATAATAGATTGTTCTTGCTTCAGAATATCTATGGCCTGAATTTATGTGTATTGTTTGTCTGAGTAGGACGAGTCTGTCTTATATCTGTATATCTTTACATATCTAAGTCGAACTATATGTTCTGTTGTCTCTAGAGAGGTCAAAGGCTATTCGGCGGATGTGTCGCTAGAGTGTGGTGTGATTTGGCTTCGTCCTGATAGGGACTGTGTGTTTTCCTATGTCGGCCTGTCGCCGGGAAAAAAGTGATCTCAGTATTTGTGGGGAAAGTGATAGTCGTCTAAACCTATCGTGTATGCTTTACCCCAGTGTTTATTCATATTGCCAAGGAATGGCAGTTTCATATTTCCTCTACCAAGGTAATCAAAGACACTCTTATGAACTCTCGATCGAAGCCACCATTTTCGATAGTTACGATTTGAATGTCTAAGAGAATATATTTGACTCGATGAAAACGACTTCGATTCCTAGCAGCACTATATTCTGTAGAATGCAGTCAATTGTTCATGATCAAATCTACAGAGCAATGCAATGTTTTATGAATGACTAACTTTAGGACAGATTCATTATCTGCATCCAAACGTGAGTGACAGTTCACGAGTGAAGCCATCTTGGAACCAAAACATGTAGCGACTTTCAAGAAGAGAAAGGGGATGCCCGTATTATCGCTTGTTTAGTCCAGAGATCACTGCTACACATGAGAACCCGTTATTAGCGGTTCAATATTATTATATGAAAAAAAATATGTGCTGAACATTATGTGGGAGAATCGTCGCTAAACGAGATTAGGTTTAGAAGCCATCTGAAATATTGTTTATAAGCTGACGTGCTCAGTCAGTGAAGTCAGATGATTTATATGTATGGGCGATGCTGAGGGCTTGGCTACTGACAGTCCATTATAATATTAATCTACATGAGTGCCCATGTAACATAACATTGCAAGACCATTTATCCACTGTACTATGATGTATTATGCCAACCTGTGATTTGTCACTATCTGTGCTGTCGAGTGTGTACGTCCAATTAAACTTTAGAAAAGGTACACAGTCGTTGGTGTCGATGACTTCCAGTCATACATGAGTGTGAGAAAAGAACATTTGTCAACAACACGAACCCTTATCATCATTCGCACATTGTACACTCAATCCATGTCTACACACCACTGCGTAGGTCAAGTTGACATTCCATACACTACAGTGGAGCAAACAACACCATAGAGATCTTATCAACTGATGATGATGATGATGTCTGCTTCCATCCACTTATATCTATCATTTGGTGGATATCATTAACGGGGATAAAAATCCAACATTATCAACCTTATCACTATCACTTCTCAATATATATATATATATATATATATATATATATATATATATATATATATATATATGCGTGTAAGTATATATCACCTCACCTCTCAATGTGTACACAACATCAACCTTTGCCTCTTATAATGTAAATATAGTTTTACTTTGCCACTTGGCTTACTGTCTCATCGTTCTGAAAATTAGGTCATATCTGACCACTTAGTCTCTGAGATACACTCAAACAAATTTACTATAGTCGACAGTTGTATAATAATAACTACTGCACCTTTCTGGTGCTATGACACCACTATACCAACTTAGTCACCAATCAGGTTTTACTTCAAAGTCTGTTACTGGCACCCACACTGGTGCTATACTCGGACAATACTTCACTTACTACTAATCTTAATAATCTAAATTATGCAAGTGTTTGCAATGGCAAAATGAGCACTACACAGATGAAAGAAACAAACACATCACATTACGAAAAAAAAATTCCAGTCACGAGGAACAAGATGATAGACCAAGAAGAGAAGAGGTAGATTAATATATACAATGCGTGACTGCGCACGAACGAAAACAAGGGATACCTGTAAACGTATTTATAAGATAGAAAGATGGAACAAGAGAATACACCACTTACACACAACAAAAGGATTACTGAATGTACACGACAATGTAAATACAAACTATACAAATACGTCTAACACCAACAGGGCTTGGAATGTTAAGCATGGCAGTCGCAGGAAATCCATCTGCCTTACTCCACCACAAAACAAACACAGCCACACCCTATAGAGAATCGATCTAATCCAATCTTTTCCCACAAGTAGGCCAAGAATGGATTAGACTCACCACCCTTCCTCCCTTGGACAAACAAATAAAGTATGATACAATAGACTAACAACAACTACAGTCAACAATGAAGTGCTGAAAGCTATCTCCTTCACTGGGTACCACCAAACCACTCGTCAAAATAAACTAAATCGCATATAATTAATAATATCACAGTAACATCTCAATACTTTACACTTCAGAAAATACCAAAGACCCCACAAAATAAGAAATAGAATGCAAGATCCCACCTAACTAACTTCTGCAATCTAAACATTGCAACTAAGTTCTACAAGGAAAGTAGGGAGAAAAAGAATAAAACAAAAAGAAAGGAAACAACAACAAATCAATAAGCAAGATTCAAGAAGCAAATAAAGAAACAGGACTAACCTACTCTAAAAGATCAGATTCATAGACAGAACAGAAAATTTAGAATTTAGAGAAAGAAGAAAAAACAAATAAGAAACAATCATACAACATAAAAAAATAAACAAAATTACAAACAAATCTTATCTGACGGTCCAGCGGCGCTTGATCCAGAGCTTCCTCAACATTGGTGATGAATAATGAAAACAGCACAAACAAGACTCCACACTTGTACATCCAAATGAAAAAACACATAAGTCCAGGAAATCAGGCTTCTCTTGACCGTCTGTCTGCCAGTTGACAACAATAATGTTTCTTCGCACAATAGTCTATAAATGTCCACGTAAAGCTCACTTTACAGCAACAGTCCAGAAATCACAGCACAGTACAGTATCCTCCAGAAATTGTAACAGTCTTCAGCACAGTATACTCTAGAAATCGTAGCAGTCTTCAACACAGTATACTATAGAAATCGTAGCAGTCTTCAAGGTAACGTATTCTGGTCCCTCACAGGTCAGCAGGCTTCACTGCACATAAGTATTCACCCCTGGTTGGGCACATCAGCATAGTCAGGTCACGTAAGAGGCGTTGACTTTCACTCCTGATTGGGCACATCAGCGCAGTAAGGTCAAGACAAGATGTCCAACCCGATGACCTGAGGTACCATACACCCTATCAACCTCTTATCATCTACAACTTCCTAACACCAATCTCCTTCCACCCTATACCGAGGTTGAACAAGCTATCTCCCATATGACACTCCACTTGCCGTCTAGGCCAATCTAACTAGATGGTACCAACACCTCAAACTCCACTGCTCCACCTGGACCACTGTCAATAAACGACTAAATACACCTTGAAATAACTCAAACTGTACTGCCTGAAGCAAGCTGTAATCCTACGCTAACACTTTGACAGCTTTCCAATCATACTTGGAAGCTCTAGAGTAAACAATTACAAAATTACTTGTGCACCACAGTATCGACGACAAAACTGCAACATATTTAACGATTGAAAAAAGCAACTTACACTGCGACGCAAAACTAGGTCAGTTACTGTAATCGAGGTCACCTGACCGTAAACAGTTCACTCCACAGACTGACAAACACACTGACTTGCCACTGGACGACCGAAAATAACTCACTACCGTGGATAAGGAGTAAATACGAAGGTGCCAAAACACCGTGGCCTATAGCCTTCTAACCTTATGTGTGCATAACTCGTTCTGGCTTTAATATAAAAAGTATAGACACTGCGGCCTATAGAAAACGAACAAAACCACAGGACCCATGGCCTTCAGAATAGACGAGCCATCCCAGATGTCAAAGACTAGTAATATTGTGGACTTATCACCATCAGCATATGGATCATAATACTAACAATCTCAAGACTCGTTATCTAGGAGTACGACCACAACAAAGACTAGCTGACATGAACTCACCATAACACCTGTACAGGTTAAGGTCCCTTTTAATACTTATGCACACAATGAAGCCACACACGGCTCGAAATACAAATGCAATACAATGCAACAGAAATACCAATATCACTTGCAATAATCAACAACTCAATCTATCATTATCAACACTCGCGGGTACGTCATACTAAGTAACAAACACAATGACTTTCGCTCACCGGCTAAGTCCTTCACTATGATAACGCCATACTTAACTACAAATGACTTCTCATCAATGAATTACGAAAATAATGCTGATAGAACTACACCACTGTCCTAGATATATATATAACCAAATTTGACCACATGAATAAATGACAAGCACCCTGAATGAACAACTATGGCATCCAATAACCAGCAAAATGCTGACAGGGATCAACAAACGACCTCTCCCGCTCGATAGCCAGAAACTCACTGACTTTCCCCGCCAGAATTCGGGCGCACTTCCTTCCAGGTCACATGACCAAAACGGGTTTTAAATTTTATCGGGTTTGTCACTCTACAGCGTGAACTACTTAAGGGGAGGTTAAACCCCCAAAATGAAAAACACAGAATTATAAGTTAATATCTATATCTGGTCATTTATACAAGCAAAATGACTGAAAAAAATACAAAACATTGAGGTATATACTAAAAACTTGCAATCTATGGCGGAAAAACAATGAAAAAAAAGGCAAATTTTAGCTTTTTCGGGTATTTTGTTGCCCAAGATATCTCAAATGTGAGTACAACTTGAGTTATGAAATTTGGCTGTTTCATTTGTTAATATATGATAATGATTGTATACTAAAATAATTTTGATTGGTTTGATATCTGAGTTTTTTTTTATTTTAACATACCAATCGAAAAATAGTTGAAATTTTTAAGGGGGGTATCTTAGCTATTTCTTAACAGTTTTGTAGTTTGTTAACATATATCCTTTATTTTAGTTTATTTTAACGAGCACTATTTGTACAGCATGTGGCCCAAAATTTACTGCTGTATCACTGATAGTTTTTGAAAAATCATGGGCAACGTGCCCACATTTGTGTGAAAAATGAGGTTTTGAGAAAATTAAGAAAAAAGGGAGGAATTACACTTTTACACAAAATTTACTCACCTCGGTATCCCCCTGCTATGTAGGAATCATCTCTGGTATTTTCCTTTATTGATTCCATGTTCTGTGTCATACTTTGCAGCTTACTTTTCATTAAATTCTTCATTTCAGCAGACTGTATGCGCTTTTCGTCAGTTTCCGAAAAAATACATCCTTTCTCTGGTAGACATGTACTATGCGGGGGGAAGCGATTGCTCTACCCTCAGCAGACTCAGTACATGTAGGAGAGGCTTTGTTCTCATTATATTCAAGATTAGGATACCCTTATCAGATATTAACTGACAATGGTTCACAGTTCATAGGGAAACTGATGTAGGAAGTTTTTAGGATTTTTCAAAATATTCTCGTCCGCACATTTTATCATCCACAATCGATTGGACAAGTGGAAAGATATAACGGGACTCTACTTACAATTTTACGTAAGCTCGCACAGGAGGAAATAGAATCCTTTGATTCGTTCTTACGTGCAGCTTTATTTGCGTATAAGGAGGTACCCTACCACTCTACTGGAATACCTCCAGCCAAGTTATTATTTTGATGACCCATCAAAGGACCCCTGGGTTAATAAAAATTAGCCAGTCAAAATTATTTTTACACATGAAACTATGTTTGAAAAACTTGAATTCTGTTTGCTTCAGGGAAATGAATACGGTACCGAAATTTAAAATCCATGCATTAGAAGCAACATAGCATCACAAATATACCAATTTGTATATTTTACATATATAATTAGGTAAAAATACACTTACCTGACATACTTTAAAAATTTATATAAAATCATCCACAAAGGTTTTAGTGAAAATAAACATACAGAAATGTGGGCAAATGAATGTACTTTCTAGTGCAATATGTATCTAAAATTTGATATTTTCAATAAAATTCTTCATTTTTGGGGGTTAAACCTCCCCTTAATAACTGTTAAATTCAAATGTAAAGAAAGGTTTCTCTGGAGAGTTTAAGTTTAACCCTTTCCGGTCGTGTGTCTGACTGGGTAAGACAATCGATTTTCCCCGTTCTGGTCGAATGTCTTACCCAGTTAGACACACGACGAAACAACTGGTTTTACGGTCGTCTGTCTTTCCCAGTTAGCCGAGGCATTGTACCATTATTTTATGGCACAAATTCGTGCGGTGAAACAGGGAAACGAACTATTTGTGGTAAACTGAATAGCAGAACGTAGGGGGGAAACAATGGCACCAACAAGCAAATGTGCCTGGCGAATGACTACCTCCGAAGTAGTGACTTTTCTAAAGGAGACTGATAATAGTGGTAGTGAAAGTGATGAGATAAATATAGATGACAGTGATTTTATATTAGGCGATTCTGTAACACTTGATTCCAGTACCAGTGATGAATCTGGCAGTAGTGATGACAGTGACCTAATAAAGATGGTGAAAGTGAGGAAGTACCAGCACAATGGGTGGAGTTATCTCAATCAGACTCTTGTTGTATAAATCATTTACAATTTTCAGTACTCAATGCAGGTGTACAGTTTCTTGATTGTGATATTCCTGACAATATTTTGGTTTCTTTCAGTTGTTTTTCACATCATCATTGCTAGAGGAGATAGTCAATGAGACCAACCGGTATGCAGCTGACCAATTGAAAAATAAAACACTGTCTCCATGCTCCATATGGCATACATGGAAAGATGTAACGATTTCCTAAATAAAGGCTTATTTTGGAGTCATTTTGAGAATGAGTATGCAAGAGGGTGGCGTGGTAAAAGAATATTTTTCTGTAGAATGGATTGATTATATTCCTGTTTATCGTGAACAGCTATATTTTGTTCAAAGAAACACGTCCAATGTGCAATGTTCCGAGGTTTGATGGCTCTCTACCCTGCAAAAGGGGTTATATCTCAGAGACAAGTATGCGGTATCCGGCAGAGCAGCCAGTCACCATAGCGGATGTTTCAAGGCGTAGGTATAGCCACAGCCGAGCCACCACCACTGACGAAGTACGACATCAAACGGACACATAGCTCTGCCCCACCTGAACTGGGAAGACCCGGCAACCGGGAATACGCACAGACTCGATGGGACAGGGCATGTTTATTTTCCTGTTTGGTAATGGCGCAGCTACAACTGAGCCGCTACCACTGCCGAAGGACGTCATCTAGACAGACACATAGCGCTGCCCCTTCTGAACTGGGAAGACCCGGTAGCCGGGACCATGCACAGTCTCGATAGGACACGGCATGTTTATTTGCTTGTTTGTTAATGGCGCAGCTACAACCAAGCCTCTACCACCGCCGAATGACGTCATCTAACAAAGACTTTTTTTCTTATTTCAGGTCCCGACACTATTCCAAATAAATAAAAAATGATACAACACTTAATACTTATGTAAGTTCTTTCTGGTGTGTAGAATATTAGCAGGTGTCGTTTTGGGGAATTTTTTGACAAAAAATATTCCAACCTGGTAATAGTGGCATGCAAATTTTATTCGGTCGGAAAGGGTCTAATACTCATCGAGAGTAGTTCTGAATTAAATGGGATGGTGAAATAGAAACAGGGGAGCACATAACTATGTA